>MU223788.1:503685-535207 GCA_018584345.1 Thuja plicata
TCCTAGGGGTCCTAACGCATGATAAAGCATACTAGGACCCCTAGGAATTCCCCATGACCCCTTTCGACACATTAGAACACTCAAGTGTGTCCTAAGGGGTCCTACAACCTCTCAGGACACACTTGAGTGTTGAAATGTGTCAAAAGGGGTCATGGGGACTTCCTACGGGTCCTAACGCGTGATAAGGCATACTAGGACCCCTAGGAATTCCCCATGACCCATTTTGACACATTAGAATATACTCAAGTGTGTCCTAAGGGGTCTTATGACCCCCTCAGACACACTTGATTATTCCAATGTGTCGAAAGGGGTCATAGGAAGTTGCATGACAGACCTTCTTGCAGACATGTCCAAAAAATTAAAAATTCTTCATACATCAGGCCTTGTAAATCCAATTATCACATGTCCTCCATGATGACATTTCCTAGGACAAAGATGACCACAAATTATTTTTTCTTTGAACATTTCCTGGTACAAAAGCTCATACTTCCATCGCCATACCTCCTTAAATCATGAGATTTGGTAACAACATGTCCAGCATCATCTGGATGTTTAGGACAGTATAGTGGTATTCCATTACCAACATACCCATTATCTGTAAAATGTTTTATGATATCACTCCACACTGGAGAATTTTCTGAGACTAGCTTGGCATTTCCAAAGACATACAGACCAATTCTAGCCCTGAAAAAGGGCAACACAAGTTTTGTTTGGAATGTTAAGAAATCCTATATTATTTTTATGTTTTTTACATTCAAATTAGGAATTCAATGTTTCTTATACCAAAGAAAACAATATGATATCAACTCTCTTGTCCTTGGTCAAGAGTACATTTTCTAAGAATTGAGCTCTGAGTTCTATATCCTAACCTTGCTAGAATTTTCTCGTATCCGTATATTCCCTCCAAAAATTGATCCAAAGCTTTGTTAGTAAAGCACACTATGAGAATAGGACCAGAGGAATTTGAAATCTTATGAAGAAAAGCCTTTATAATTTGCAACCAGGTAAATGTTTTTCTAGTGCCAGGAGGGCCCTGAATAATGGCCAATTTTTCAGTGAGCTCATGATTAATGGCCGCCTCTTGACTATCATCAACAAAATCACATTTACAGACTTGTTCTCAATCAAAATTATATTCAAGCTGAGTTGTTTTGGCTTCCAGATAAACTAACTGATCTATAAACAAAATATTGAATGAAAGACCAAATTCTAAACCATCTTTACCTCCTCTCATCCCCACATATTCAACAGAATTATAAACCTAGAAATCAAAGGACCCTTTCTGCTCAACAAACTCCAATTTTTTCTTGTAACTCCCTCTAATTTGGTTCACACACTTTCTATAAGCTTCAAGTAAATCTTCTCTTATAACTCTGAACTGGGTGTGTAAATAATTACATATACATTCTCATACGGATCTGTAGTTCTCTATTTATAGGAATACAAGACTCTCCATCTATGCCATCATTTTTCAAGAGTTCCATGATAGGAGGCAATATATGGGTTTCTCTGAAACATTTCCCCTCCATAAAAAATAAAATTGTTGGCCCCAATTCATTATCTCTGCATTTACAAACATAAATAAAAATTCTATGCCAAAAACAAGTTTCAAATTCGCTGGTATTCACATGACAACTAACATTACTCATTACCATGGACTAAATGCAAATTTTATGCCAATGTGTCGAAAGGGGTCAAGGGGACTTCCTAGGGGTCCTAATGCGTCATAAAGTGTACTAGGACCCCTAGGAAGTCCCCATGACCCCTTTCGACACATTAGAACACTCAAGTGTGTCCCAAGGGATCCTACCACCTCTTGGGACATACTTGAGTGATCTAATATGTTGAAAGGGGTCATTGGGACTTCCTAGGGGTCCTAACATGTGACAATGTGTACTAGGACCCCTTAGGTCCCTTTGTGACCCCTAAGAATATATTGGAACACTGAATTGTGTCCTCATGGGTCATAGAGGGACCTAAGGGGTCCTAGTACACCTTCTTATGTGTTAGGACCCCTAGGAAGTCCCCATGACCCCTTTCGACACATTTCAACACTAAAGTGTTTCCCAAGGGGTCGTACGACTCCTTGGGACACACTTGAGTGTTCTAATGTATTTTTGAGGGTTACAAAGGGACCTAAGGGGTCCTAGTACACTTTCTCAAGCATTAGGACCCCTAGGAACCCTCTATGACCCCTTTGGAAACCTTTTCGATGCCTTATACTGGTGTAATTAACCTATACATTAATATGTCCTATATAATATATATTATATCTATACTATACTTGATTTTATTATATATACAATAATATTTTATATATAATATATAATACATATCATATTGAATATATATATATATAATAATAATAAAAAATATATATTACATACAATTTAATTATGAAGATATTATGTGATATATTGTAAAATACATATTAATATATAATGCATATAAAATAATATATAATATATGATATATAATGTAATATTTAATATTAATATATATTATATGATATTCATGTAAAATGTATATTATATAATATTTAATATATAACAGATATTATATAATATTTAATATATATAATATATAATTTTTGATATATAATATATCATATGAAGTATGGAGAAATGGGAGGGAGAAAGGGGTTGGAAATAAATTAAGAGGGAGAAAGGGGAGGGAAATTTAAAATTCAAAATTCTGTCAGGATTTTTGGGTACCCAAAAATATTGAGTACCCGTTAGGCTCGGTATTGCTTTGTGCACCAAACCTACCTAGTCAACTCTTCAAATGTCACAAAAATGTGTTTTTCCCCTGTTTCTCTGAGTTCCAGACTTCGACCATGTAGCTGACGACTTTTTTTCACCTGAATTTGATGAAACGAAAAGGGTATCTTAAGGATATTATCAGCTTTCTATCAATATAATTGTTGTCAAAATTTGAATTCAGTAAGTAATTATTAGTTATTTTCTAACTGAGTTACCTCTAAAGTGTTGATTTATATACTGATTGAAAAATGACTATAACTTTCAGACGGTATAACATTTTTGAAATCCAAAAAATGTGTCACATTCTATGCTTCGCCTAATATAAGGGAAAAAAATTTTGAATTTTGTAAAGTTTTGAATGAGTTAAGGTGGTCAGACAAACGTTGTAGCAGATAATTCATAATTAATTATTTTTTTGGAATAAAATTACAAAAAATATGCATCACATATGGGCATGAGTCTACTATTTATATATAAAATCTTATAATAAAATACTATCATTTGATTATGATTAAGCTGGTCAGACATACACCTACTTCTTATTTTTTTTCCTGAAATTTTTGTACTGCTGCATTGAAATCTATACTTTTCACCAATCATATTAAATTTTTTCAGAAAAAGCCTAGTAGTTTAGAAACTACATTCAATTTCCTATAGATTCTATTCTTACAAATTATTGATATTAGGTTGATAGCTAGTTCAAATTTTGACGTCAAGTTGACTAACCCTGATTTGTTGTTTTTTCATTGCCACTTAAGGGCATAGTTTGGCCCCTCATGATCTTGCACATACCCTCATTTGTCTATTATTCATTACTTTCATTTTATTATTATCCAATCAAGTTAAAAAATTTATAAGTGCTAGAACATTGATTTAACCCCCTGCTCTTAGTGTTCCTAAATCCTAACAAGATCCAAAATACATCAACAACACATAACACCAATATTTTTGACGTGGAAAACTTGGTCAAGGTAAAAACTATGGTGGAGATGAACCCACAAGATGATGTACTATGTTAAAAGCACTATACCTTGTTAAAGGTCTTACAATGGAATGCACGTGCATTCAGGAACACTTCCTAGAGCTCACTGCTCAAATACAATAAGAGCTACAACCTTGAGGAAGGCTCATTGCCTTACGAAAAACATGGACCAAAATCCATAGTGGACAACAATCCATAAATCATGAACTAGAAAATAACATCTTCAACATACCTAGGTTAGTTCCATTGAAGTACAGATTAGATCTTTGTCTCAATTGTAGATTTGACTCATACTTCTTCATATATTCCACTTCACACAATCTCACACCTATATCACATGATTCACAAAGGGATACAATTAAATTTATACAATTCATCAACTTATTTCCACAAGGTCGGGCAAGGACATAAATTATAATATTATAATCATACATGATACAATATTTAATGTGAACCAATGAATGTTGGCTAAGACATAGCATGGTCCCAAATCACATGCCTTGAACTTGAAATACTTCCAATAATTATGCTACGATCATTTGCAACATGCTACATCACCAAGTCATCCAAGAACATGAAGAACACAAACTCACCAATCGAAAATCATCAAATGCAATCATACAAATCAATGCAAACCATAAACACAATAGAAGCATGATCTAGAAACATCCACAAGCATCGTGAATAACCTCAGGAACATCATCATTCACTCTAGTCTTATGTATTCATCAATGTCTCTTAACTTAACCTCAAGAACACAATAGTAACCTTTTTCAATCAAGAAAAATTATTTGCGAGAATCTAAATCACAAACCAATTGAGTTGATAACACACATCAATGTCCCAAATATGCCACATAGATCCACATACTAAAATATTGCAATACCAAACCTCACTGAAAAAATACTGAAACATTGCCAGTGCCACTGAACATCAAAAATATCAGTCTCAACACAGAAACCAATAGCTCACTAAAATATTTATGCGAACCTCTGAGGTTTAAACTTAATCAACTAGAGATATCCCTTAACACAATGCATACATTCACAAATATTGATCTATTGGGTTCAATGGGAAGTAGTACTGAGAGGGGAGGGGTGAATCAGTACCTCTAAAACTTTTTCATCTCCTTTAATCAATTAACCTTAGTAATCAATTGCATATTCATTCCATCTGATCTATACTATCTTTGTGTGAGTTATATCAATTCATAACATTAATAAACATGTGAATCATTCATAAACATAATTGACACATAACACAAGATATGATATCGCAGAAAACTCCTGTTAGGAAGTAAAAACTGCAGTGGGGTTGGCACCCACAATACTTCACTATCTGTAGAATGGAAGGGGCCAGTTAAGGCTTACAATTTTGATCACTTATGATGATCTACCCTGTTAGGAGTATCGGTGGAGACCTATTAAAGTATACTATGTTAAGAGCTTTCAGTAACACTGTTAAGTGTGCACTCAGTTAAGAGATTTGATATAGGACTGTTAAATCCACCTTACAAGAAGGATTTCTTACACTTTGCTTCATTTGTTAGAATGAAAGAAAATTAAAAATTGACCTGGTAAGTGCAATCTCCTAATGCTGATATAGATCCTATGTAGTTTACATACAAAATATTATCACCTTAGCTGTGATTGAATAATACCTCTGATTATTAGTTTCCTCTGTTCTTGATTCTGCCAATCGAATTCTTATTTCTTTGCTCTGGTTCTTGAAACTCTCAATTCAATCCATAGATGTGATCGTTCTTTTCTCCTCTTTCTTCCACACACATTCTAAAGAATGATTACATCATCTATTTATAGATGGATTGATTTCATCGAGTTGATGACAAAAACAATGTTAACTCTAAGATCAGGTTTACAACTTACACCTAGATCTCCTAGTCTATGTGCTTTAAATCAATTAGATTGATTAAAATAATTACATTAATGTTTCTTGTCCCTAAAGAAATGGATTTAAAAATAATTAAATATCTTATAAATAGAATACCCTTGCTTCATCTGACGTGGAAGTTAGATCTACTTTTTGCATGCTACAACTGACTGTCAGTTCTATCTTTTGGTCATTCTTGACTGTCCTTCAGTTTTTACTATTAGTTGCACTGAATCTATTTCATCGGTCTGCACTATAACTTGCATTTTGGGTTCCTCTGTCAGGTTCCACTTTAACTCTCTACATTGTGGTTTTCTGTTTACACACTACCTTGTGTCATCGGTTCTCTCTGTATTTAGTCATTTTTGGTGATCTTCCAATCTGATCTTCAGATTTCCCTTTACTATCTTTCACTGTAAGCATGCCGAATGTGTTGTTTGAATAATAATGAAAAATTAATGTCATCAATCTCCCCCCTTAACATTAGTATCAAAAATGGATATGTGCAAAATACTAACAAAATGTTAAGTATATACAACATATATAATCCTTAGTCATTTAACGACTCCCCCTATTTATATGCCAGTATATCTATACATAAGATATATTTTCCTTCTTCATATCAATGTCCCTTTATGAATGTACATATACATATCTACCTTTTTTCCATTATGACTAAATGTACACAACATTTTTAATGATATTTTGTACAAGTATCATTTCCCCCTTTATTTGATATTAAGGGCAAAGGTCAATTACCTTAGAGCTTATCAAAAATGTGTGAATGAGAAGACTTCATGTCTTCCATAATTTTCTCCCATTGCTCCTTCAGGTTTTCTAGATCCATTTTATCAAGTGTTATCTTTGCATGCATATCATAGATGTTGTCAGCTACAGACATCTCAGGAGTTGCTATCAGTTGTCTTGCAGAACTGATATGTTGTTGTAGCAGTGTGAGATTTGGTGGAATTTGAGCTTGTAGCTCAGTTACATCTTCTCTAATTCATGTCTCTGCTTCCGACAACTCTTTCCTTAACTATTTTACCTCTATAATCTTTTCATAATGTAGTTTGACTGCATTTTCTCCATCGGTTGTTAGGCTACTAACACTGTTTGCTAGATCTATATCCAGCTTAGCTATGTTGTCACTATTTTCTTGAGTGAACTTTTCAATTGTGCTTAGCTTTTGGATTAAGGTTATTGCTTCAAATAAAATGGGATCTAATTCTGACATGAATTATGACAGCTTTACCTTATTTTCGACCACTTCTTAGCTAATGTTCTCTAGAAGCTTTTGTTGATACTCCATTTTTTCTCTCTCCTGAATTTCTTTCTCAGCATCAACATTTTGAGTTGTGATGGCATCGGTGAGGATAGCTAGTTGATAAATTATTGGCTTTCTTTGATCAATATCAACATCAGGTACAATTTGGTATACAATGTCCCGTGTTGTCTCTAGGACCATTGATTCCTTATGTTGTTTCTTCAGCTTTTCTTGTAATGCCTTCCTTTGGCATATCTCTCCATATTCTTTCAGTGCATCCATGTCAAGTGTAGTGGGGTCACACTTTGGTATTTCAATGATTTTGTCAAGTGTAACCTCCAACTTGTTCTTATTTGTCTTCTTCTTCTTCTATGACTCAGTGGAGTGGAGCACCATTGCTAACTTTTCAGCCTTTTCAATGGTGCTTGATGATGTGACTTTTTGTGCATCTTTCTGCTACTTTGCATCAGTTTCAGCTCGTCGAGTGTCTGTAGATGTCTCTACATTCACCTGAGCATCATTGGTAGCACCTTTGTCTATATTCTCAAGAGTTCCATCTTTTGGTTTGTCTCCTTATTTTGAGTCCTTTGCATCATCTGCCTTGGTGTTCTCATTCTTCTCTTGAGTATCCACATCTTGGTCCTTATCTCCTTCTGTAACCTTGCTAGTGTCAGTTACGTTCTGAGTATCTCTGATGTTTTGCTGATCATTGGTGTTATCTTTATTTACTTCTTCTCTTGCATCCTTTGGAGTTTCCTTTTCAAGTGATTTACTTGATTCTTGCATGATATTGATAGCTTGTATCAATATTGGTATTTTACCTGGAATGATCATCTGTGCTCCATCAATTGGTGTGTCATGTTCGTCAGTTGTACCTTTGACAATAGTGACATCTCCATCCTTATTGATTTCTTTTCTTGGGTCATTGGTAATGTCGATGACATTGGTATCCACAATGTTGTCATTTGTGGTATCATCCCATATTTCATCTACCATATATGCATTCTTATTCCATGTTGTATGATCTTCCTCTTTATCCAGCTCAATGGATGTATCATCTTTGTTTGCCTTATAAACTTCTTGATGTTGAAGGTCTTTGTTGGGCTTCTCTTTCTCAACTATCCTATTCATGATTTTGCACCATTTATTGTGACTATCCTTTTCAAGTTCAATCAGCTTACCTTCAATAAATTTGTAAGCTCGTAGCTTCAGTGAGAAATATTTCTTGTGTTTCTCCATCATTTCATGTATTTCTGCCTTTGTTGACTAAGGTGGCATTAGAGAGACAAGTACTCTCTCTCTGATTTCTTTCTCATTTGCCAAAGCAAATGTCCAACAAGCGGATAATCTATCCAAGAGTTCCTATGGTACATAACTTCCTTCAAATTGTATGGGTACATATTTGAAGTTATACATCTTGGCTATCATGGCTTCTTCAATTTTATTTTGATCTTCCTGATTTCGTTTTCCCCATTTCCTAATATGTGGACCAATAATAGATTCAAAGTTTGCAACGTATACAAAAAATTTCATCACTGGTTTCAGGTTCCTTTACCATGACATTTTCTACCTCTAAGGCTTCATCTCACTCAGTATCCTCTATATCCTCTCTTGTTCTAACAAATTTTCTACCCTTCTTATTTTGTCCTCTTTTTGATGCAGGTTCTTTTCTCTTATATGTCCTGACTTTTCCTTTCTTGAGCAGTGAAAGAGTAGATTCTTTCGACATTTGGCTTCTGGTCCTTAAAGAAACTGTAGTTCTTGGTCTCTTTGATGGTGGAGGAGGTGGTGAGTCTGACTTTGTTTCCTCTGAGTCAGTCTTTTCATCATCTTTATTGACAGACTCATGTTCTTCAGTTTCCTCCTCTTGTTCTATCTCTTCATCTTGCTCAGCTTCTTGCTCTTCTGTAGATAGAATCTTTGTGAGATTCTTTACCATTTTGTCCTTCTTCTTCACAATATTTTTGACTACTAGGCCTGATTTAATTCCTTTATTGGCCTCCTCATCTGTTTCAAACCTTGGTTGCTTTTTTTCTAGTGGCTCATTGATTAAGGCATCAATCGCCTTTGTTGCAAGATCAATGTTGATCTCATATTCCAGTGGTTGCAACCATGTTTTTCTTGCTACTACAGGTTTGATGTAAGTGTGGTTTGTGTCGACCATGAAGCATATCTCATCTTTAAATTTTGCAATGAGTTTCTCGGGTATCCTTACCCTCTTTTGCATTTGGTCTTTGAATACATTAAAGTATTCATCAATGACAGTTTCAAAATTATCTCCTAGAGCTTCTATGTGCTCATTAATTGGCATGGTTACCAGCTTGGTGCTGTCCCACTTTACATCTCTGATAGATGGGAACTTTTATTGAAAGGAAAAGAAAATACACATGATTAATGAGCAAAACTTACAGGTGTTTGAATTTACATTTTTGATTGTCTTGAGATTTTCTTTCAACTGATTCAGTAGTAGTTCGGACAAGTCTAATTGTGTGCCTTTCTTCACTATTTTGTAAGTTGTATCCAAAGCACCTAAAGAAATATTGTTTAATCTACTAGCCTGCAAGAATTTCTAACCCAGTACACATGCACCAAACTTAATTTCATCATCGTCTATGGTTGTTACTTTCAGTCCACGTCCATCCCATTTGGCTCCAGTAATCTTTTTGGTCTCTGCCTTCAGTGGATGCCACCTTTACTTTATCAGTTATGGGGTAACTAGTGACTGCATGGATGACATCTCAGGTGATTTCCTTCAGTTCATCCAACCATAACTTTTTATTGTGTATTCTGCTTAACAATAACCAATTCTAGTCAGTTTTGAAGACCTTCAAAAACTTTAGGGCATTGGTAAGCCCTTTTACCTCAATGTGTTTGTGTTCATCCTTAAGTGTTCCATCTTCATTACAAATATTTTGGTAAGCTTCTTCCATCTCTACCATTCCAATCTCTGCAATCTTGCATTGTATGAAGGATCGAACATCCTCAACTAGAAACACCCTAGCTGGTATGTGTGAGAATGCACCAGCATCATTAGGCTATGAGGAAACCTCTGGATGAATCTTATATTTAGGTTCCTCGCATGCATTGTTTTAAATGAGTTTGAATTCATCCTTCTTAGCCTTCTTAGCTTTTACGTATCGTGATGTTGATGCCATTTTCAAAAATTTAGGGCTTCTTCATAAATGCGTAAAGAATGGAGTTATCAGTTTGTTAGAACTTACTGTTGTGTCTACATAGATCTCTAAACTATTTTGCAGTTCTTAGTAGTCGAGTTGTGATTGATGACATATAACTGATTGAATGTTTGATAATGCTAAAATTGAAGATAATGTAAGGCATTAAATCATTTAATGGTTTGTATTGTCATTGATGTCAACTTGATATAATCTGTACAGTCATGTACATAATTCCAAAGACTTTAGAGAATCAATGGAACAAAGGTTATGCTTTCAGCAATGCATAAAAGTCAAGTATTCACTAAGTGACAGACAACACCGACGGAGTGCACACCATCAATAAATCCAAAGAGGAAAAGTCACAGTGATACCTGACGTACTAAAGACAATGTTGCCCGACAAAGAAAACCACAGGTTGCCCGACGAGTAAAAATCCAATGATGCCTGACAGACGGAGATCCCAAAGCTAATTGGAGTCACATCGACAAAACTGGAAGTTGTAACCATCGACTAGGTGAAGAGTTGACTGACGGAACAGAGAGTTCAAAAAATGACAAAATATCTAGCTGGCAAGAGCTAAAGATAGACTTAACTGGTTGTTTTCATTTTTTATTCGACCAGAGTTAAGTAATCAATTTAAAGAAGATTTGTACAGTTGGCAAGAAGATAACTACAAGATAAATCAGGAGTTATGCTTTAAATTAGATTGGGTGAATTGTTTTTCACACCAAGAATCAAGAATCAAGAAACAGTGAATATCATGTCTATAAAAGAGACAAGCTTAACTCATTTCCATATACAACAAGGGGAGTGAATAAAAAGAAGATGCTGAAGAGAAATTGATGAAGGATAACTTCATGCAGTACTAATCAATGAAGCTGAAGAAAGAGCTAAGGAATTTTGCAAACACCAACAAATAGTGAGCACAGCATCACAAAGCAGAAAGTGTGGAGCACAAAGAATTGAATTGATATATTGATCAGAGAGATAATGTACTTAAAGAGATCTGAAAATTTGTAATTCAAGTTACATTAGAAATAGGTCATTTTATTTCAGTTTAACCATTGAAGCATCAAGTCTCTTAACATAGTAGCACTTAACAGTCTTCTATATAATGAGGTACATCCCAAGGAGTGCCAAAAAGGTTGATTCATGAAAGTAGCATTAGATTTTCCTAAAGCCTATTGATAGTCTAAGAAAGAGGTTGATTCAAGGATGGTAGCAAACTGATTTTCCCAATACTAAGTGACAACCTATATGTATAAAATCCTCTAACAAGGTCACACCTAACAGTGTGTTTGTAACCTTTAACAGGGTTGGCTCTTAACAGGGCTCACTTTAGAAGAATGAAAATTTGGGGTACCGGTCCTAGTGGTTTTTTCCCTCAACAAGGTTTTCATGTTAAAATCCAAGTGTTATGTGTGTATGGTTTATTACTTTATTGTTTTACATTTCACATATGCATTTCTAGATATCTCGATATACTCTTCTTATTAACTGTATTTTGGTAAATAGTTATACTGCATATCGATAATCAAAGAGAATAAGGACAGACAAGGAAAACCGACACATAGTTAATCATTATAAGTATTTCATGGCATGCATCTTGTAGGGAATTAATAATCTAAGGTTTATTTGATTGGTGGTTAGTGATTAAAGGATAAATTTTTGAGGCCACTGATTCACCCCCCCCCCCCTCTTAGTTANTGAGGCCACTGATTCCCCCCCCCCCCCCTCTTAGTTATTACTAACAGTGATCGCTTTGCAACTTGGTTCCTTTTTGCTCAAAATTGCCTTTGCTCGCTCTTCTCTGGGTGTCATGACAAATGAGTCACTTTTATGTCCTATTTATAGCCATTTCCCTAAAGCACATGTAATAAATTCTCACCAACTCATCGGTGTTTGAAGACTGAGTTCGTCGGTGGAGACTTTATTACCATCGGTCATGCTTACAACATTTCTGAGTAGTCAAAGTTGACTTAGCCTTTACTGATAGGTTTTGGTAACATAGATAGCTTTTTCATGTGCTTTTTTACCGACACATCTCATTCAATACTAACATCTTTGTTTTTAACCGACGTCTCTTGGTAAATATAGGTAGTCTTTCCTTTAAGTGTATACCGACAAGTTTCAGTATATATGCCCGAAGACATTGTTTTCACATATTTCAACAAGGATAACCATGATGCATCTTTATTATGCTAATTTATAATTATATCATCATATTATGGAACTGATGTAAATTAATAGCTTAGGGTTAATTTAGTTCCATACTTTTTCTTCTTAGGTAGGGTTGGTGATGTCACCGGATCCATTGGATGGGGTGTCACCATTTGCATTTCTCGTTCCAGCTTCATCATTACTTGAAGATTTTCTCCACATCTTGTCTCTAGCCCTTCAGATATCTTGAATGGTGTTTCTATTGGGGTATGTGCTTGTCTTTGTCAGTCGGTCTCTGTAGTCCTTTTTGAGATGACCAACTTTGTGACAATGTAAGCATGCCATTCTGGGGTTAGTCCATCCTCTAGACTTTCTAGTCCATAGTCTCATACATTTTGCAGCAATGTGACCATACCTTCCACATGTTGTGCAATTTTTCCATGTACTATAGTCCCATACATACTGATTATCGATATGCTTCAGTTGATATGGAGTGTCTTGACCTTTTGGCTTCTATGCCTGCCTTTTCTTTTTCCAGCATTCAAGACTTGTGTTCCCATTCATCTTGCATGTAGGAAAGTATTTTTCCATGTAGGTTTCCTTCTTTTATTTTCTATCTTAGACTTACATTTATATGCCTTATGTCCTTTCTTTTTATATTTATAACAGAATCCTATGAATGAAGGTGTAGATTTAGGAATACCTTTCATTTTGCCTCTGCACATATTTGTTGTGTGACCTTGCTTTCCACAGTGTTTGCATGTAAGATTTCTTGGTCTTGGATTTTCATAAACATTCTTTGGATTGGATTGATTTGATGATTCTCCATTTTTGGTAAATCCTAGACCGTTGTTGTTGTTGACTCTTCGTTGTCCTGCCAGAAAATCATCCATTCTTTTATTGCTCTCTTCAGCCTTTCTGATAACTTCATTATGTTGTTGCTAAATTCTAACCTCATGCTTTAGTTTTTCATTTTCTTCTCTTAGTTCACCGATAATCTGTATTCTCTCAATGAGTTCAACATTCATTCTATTTTCTTCTTGACTCGTGAGAATGATTTGATTTGTGAGCTCATGGTGATGCTCTACATGCCTTTGTATTTCTAACTCATTTTCTTGTAGTTTCTCTATAATATTTCTATTTTCATCAATAGCTAGTGTTCTTTATGTTTCAGCTTGTCTAGAAGAACTCATCACATCAATCATTCTAACCATCTGGGTCTCTTGACCTATTTTTAGCATCTTTATTTTCTCTGTCATATGTTGATTGATCTCCTTTAGATTAGTGATGTTCTCTTCTGATGTATCTGATGCTTTGCTTGCATTTGATCCTAAAGACTCAAAGAAATTTGGAATCTCTTCTTCTTGATAATATTTTTCATTGCTTCGAGTTTCCATACCTTTCCTTTCATCCAACAGCTCTCTCATCTTGATTCTAGCTTCTTTATACTGTTCATAGAACATTTGTATCTCAAGCTTTTTATTCTCAATATTCTTATCAAGATTGTACTTCTCCATTGTATGATCTTTTCTCTTAAGCCTTTAAGCTTTTCCAAGGAGAGACTTAGCTCTGATACCAATTTTTGGGTTTAATGGGAAGTAGTACTAAGAGGGGAGGGGTGAATCAGTACCTCTAAAAATTTTCATCTCCTTTAATCAATTAACCTTAGTAATCAATTGCATATTCATTCCATCTGATCTATACTATCTTTGTGTGAGTTATATCAATTCATAACATTAATAAACATGTGAATCATTCATAGAAACATTCATGAGCATAATTGACACATAATACAAGATATGATATCGTAGAAAACTCCTGTTAGGAAGTAAAAGCTGCGGTGGGGATGGCACCCACAAAACTTCACTATCTACAGAATGGAAGGGGTTGGTTAAGGCTTACAATTTTGATCACTTCTGATGATCTACCCTGTTAGGAGTATCGGTGGAGACCTATTAAATTCTACTCTATTAAGCTTTCAGCAACACTGTTAAGTGTGCACTCGGTTAAGAGATTTGATATAGGATTGCTAAATCCACCTTACAAGAAGGATTTCTTACACTTTGCTTCATTTGTTAGAATGACATCAAATTACAAATTGAACTGGTAAGTGCAATCACATATTGCTGATACAGATCCTATGTAGTTCACATACAAAATATTATCACCTTAGCTGTGATTGAATATTACATCTGATTATCGGTTTCCTTTGTTCTTGATTATGCTAATCAAATTCTTCTTTCTCTGCTCTAATTCTTGAAACTCTCAATTCAATCCATAGATGTGCTCATTCTTTTCTCCTCTTTCTTCCACACACATTCTAATGAATGATTACATCATCTATTTATAGATGGATTGATATAATCGATTTGATGACAAAAACAATGTTGACTCCAAGATCAGGTTTACAACTTGCACCTAGATCTCCTAGTCTATGCGCTTTAAATCAGTTAGACTGATTAAAATACTTACATTAATGTTTCTTGTCCTTGAAGAAATGGATTTAAAAACAATTAAATATCCTATAAATAGAATACCTTTCTTTATCTGACGTGGAAGTCAGATCCACTTTTTGCAGGCTACAACTGACTGTCAGTTCTGTCTTTCGGTCATGCTTGACTGTCCTTCAGTTTTTACTATCGGTTGCACTGAATCTATTTCATCGATCTGCACTGTAACTTGCATTTCAGGTTCCTCTATCTGGGTCCACTTTAACTCTCTACATTGTGGTTTTCGATTTACACACTACCTTGTGTCATCGGTTCTCTATCTACTTAGTCATTTTTGGTGATCTACCAATCCGATCTTCGATTTGCCCTTTACTGTCTTTCGGTGTAAGCGTACCAAAAGTGTTATTTGAAAACTAATGACAAATTAATGTCATCAATCATCAAAATATTATGCGTACCAAACCAATCATCTCACTGAACATCTTAGAAACATTGTCTCGGACAATATAATTGTGTTAACATCAATGACAAAACAAAAATGTCAACACATATATGCATAATATTCCAGCAAATATGGGGTTTTGAAAATTGTCTATAAAATCAAAATTGCCAATGGAGAGAGGGTCCTAAAATTTTAAAAAAGTGCTAACATCATTTATTATAGAGCTGAAAATTGGCGGTTAAATAACCATCAATACAAAAAAAGAATATTGATTCATCCCACATGCATGTGGTGGGTGTAAATTTTCTTTTTATATACTAAAGTGCTCTAGTATTTAATCAAAATAGTGTAACTTGCCGAATGTGTGGGGACTGCTTTGCGGAGGGGCGTCACTGCTAGTGGCACCACCGAGGAGGGTGGTGGTGACTGTATTTTATTTTGAGTAATGGGACTATAATTTGTCCCACATTCTTTGTGCTTCAAATTTTTAAATATATTTATTGTGATTATTCTAACAAATCATGAGAAAAACAAGGGGCTTTAGGGAAATTATACAAAATCAGACCAGAATAATTTTTCAAACAAAGTAATGTATTTTAGAAGATACAAACTACAATTGAGAAAATGGAAAAAGAAAAAAAAATCTCAAAAAAATCATACCGCTTACGTAGATCGGATCGTGCAACCCAATTTGTCTAAGAAAATCCTCAAAAACAACTTTTAGAAAATATGGCCAACTTATAGTCATAATTTACCAAAATGGCCACCCGGATACAATGGTGGGGTCAGATTTGGCGTAGGATGCTTCCACAAGATGTTGTCATCTAAATTTGCAAATTTTTCCTCCTTTAAACACACCAAAAACTCTCCAAATAGGCTAATCAAGGATGATCCAAGGGCTTTAATACCATGTAAGAATTATTTTTATGCAATGAAGGAATATTCCAAGATCTAGAATCCCAATGGATAGCACAAGAGAGAAATAATACACTATTGAAATGCAATAGATAGAAAAACATTGCATGAATTAACTCAATTTATTAGATATACAACATAGATGTTCTTGCTTATAAAGGAAATACATGATAACTAGGAGATAAGAAAGAGATAATCTATCACCCACACTAGGTGGAATCACATGTCCACCAAAGGTGGATCATCCTCCATTGTACAATAAAGTATGTGCAACAATGTGAGGATGATAATGTGATAACTGCACTAAAGGTGGATCTCACATATAAAGTGAAGTGTGATAACTAATAGATCACCACCTAAAGTAAAATTTCTCCTACACCATGTGCTAATAAAGGTGCAAACTCCTAAGTGTCTAGTATGCAAATGACTATGTATGCATTATCCAAGTAAAATTTTAAGTAAAGTATAATTAGTGAATATTTAATTACACCAACAATAATATTATTTATATGAGATTGTTATAAACTCTCTCAAACTTGCATACTCTATTATTCTAATGAATCTTTTGTCTTACATTTGGAAACCTCACATTTTACATACTCTCATATTTTGTAGTTTTATGATGATAACCTCTTGTTATGATCTTAAGCTCAATATTTTTTTTATATCCTACATATTTTTCATAATTTTTTTTCCTAATTTAGAAAGCTATTTCCTACCAACTCCATTATCTAATCTAACTAGCATGATAGCAGAGAGAGAGAGAGAGAGAGAGAGAGAGAGAGAGAGAGATTACCCTGCCCAATACGATTGTATGTCTTATTGTGAACCACACTAAAGATAGAATTGAAATTTCTAGTAGGTTGTATGTCATGCTACTCAATTCTATCAAAAATTCTACGCCTACTAGCTAATTTTTTTATGTGCACCTCATGAATGGATATGGATCTGCTATATTCATAAAGATTTTATATACATGTGCACTTCATGGATGGATATGGATCACTTATAACCATGAAGATTGGTTTGTATATGTGCACCCCATGGATGGATACAGATCTGTTGTATCCATGGGGATTGGTTTATTTATGTGCACCCCATGAATGGATATGAATCACTTATACCATGGGGATTGGTTATGAAAAAATACATAAAGTAAATGTGCAAGATAATGTACAAGGGAGGCCGTATGTATACCTCCTCCTTCTGATGGATACATAGTAGACATTATAAGGAAGAGAATCAAGGATACCTACTTCCATCAATAAGGAGATATCCTTAAAACAACAATGTATACCACAAACTTAGCTAAGAATGTTAACTCTTATAGATTAAGAAAATAGATAATTATGAAAGGATATTCTTCCTGTCAGAAGAGAACCTTGAAAGGAAGAGATCTTGTTGACACAACATATACCTTCAAGAGGAGTTCTTGAACAAAAATAACATCTTCAAGAAAAAGAGGGGGGAAGATAACAATAATACACCCATTTAGCCCCTTATCGTTAGGTGAAATAGGGATTCTTGATGAAGGATGACAAATTTTAAATTGCATAATAAAATAAAATGTTTATAATGAACATAGTTTTGCAAATAAGGAAAAGGTGATGATCAAGGATTCACACCTCCTGTATAAGAGAGAATCGTAATCAAAACAAACAATTCTTTATAGGAAAAGAATGTTACATGATAAACAAATGCCATTATACTAAGGAAAGTAGATCCTTAAACAAAAGAGAGAAAGAATGCACAAGAAACATTTCCCCTCAAGTGTGAAGGCAAGATAAAATATATATAATACACTCTTAATTAAAGTCACTTTATAATAGATACACAATTTCAACAAAAATAAGCGGCTCAATAGAGAGAACTCATAATGTAAAATAGACATATATATGATAGAAAATACATCACACATAAATTAATCAAGACATCAAGAAACTAAATGGAATGATGATATGAATTATTATTAAATGATAGACATGCCTTATGAGACATGAAAAGGATTTATAAACAGAGACGTTACAATCTAATGTGAAACAAAGCATCTCATGCCAAAAAGAATGTACCATCATGAAATATAAGCAAATCCATAGAGATGAAAGGAAGATAAGGATGTCACATTATACCTACTTAGTGGTGGCCTCAAGTGTACAAGATATACACTTCCAAGTAAGGAAGAGATTGTAAGAAGAGAAACATCCTAAACAACAAGGCCATACATGGGAGCACATCACAGAACAAAATATATGAACAAAAAAGAGTTAAAGTATCCTTAAAAGAAGGAGAAAGAAATAAAACCCAATATATGTGGGTGTTCTCACAATAGTGTGTCCCACTTTTTGGCCAACTTTGACACTGAGACTAACATTCTAAAAAAACAACTTCACTTTCGAACATGTATTGCTGCAAAACCATTAAGAATTTGAAGATGATGTAAAACAATGACTTTTAGAATTTTGTTTCTAGTTTTTAAATATATTTTTTGAAAAAAATTGGAATTGATTTGTATCCAATTTTCCTTCTCCTTCAAAAAGTGGTTTGTATGAAAAAATATCATTTTTAATGAGTGGCGGTCACTTGGATCAACATAACATTTTTTTCAAAAATGATAACGATGTAATTGTTTCAAAGTTATATTTGTAACACCAATACCTAGAGGATCCAATTGGTTTCATTCAATTTGGTTCTAAATTTTATAGTTTATTGAGTTATGAAGTGACATTAACTATAATTTAGACATAGGTTCATTTGGATCGCTCTAACTTGATCTATATGTATCAAAATTCATTTTTTTTTCTTTTTTTGATAGAAACCTAACATAAATGCCTATTTCCTACATATTTTTCATAAAAAAATTTCTTAATTTACTAATTTTCCCGAAGCGTCGATGAGAGAGGTTGCTAAATAGCCAGACAACCTATGTTTAATTAAACTAAAAATAGAAAGTCACAATGAACTCAATATATATTAAAATTATAGTCATTGTAAAGCTTGTTTTGAGTAGCATCATCTGTCATTTGGGTTTCAGAATATTTTTTTATTTTTTCATTGATTGAGACCTTCAAAGGGCAAAAAATTGCAAATAATTGTTGGCTTTGGAGAGGACGGCCAAATACAGGGGGTTCACTTGAACACCCCTTCTAGTGAAGGGGGTTCGAGCGAGCCCCATTCTAGTGAACCCCCCATGGAAAATTTGCAAAATTTCTTATTTTTTGTTGATTCACAATATTCACTCGAATTGGGTCTAGTTCGAGCGAACCCCCCATTTCATCTAGTTTGTGTGAAGGGGTTTTTTCTCTTTGCGCGAACACCCCCATTCGCTTGAAGGGGTCAAAAATGAAAAAAATTCATCCGCGTGATTTTTCTTTGTGCCTAAAAGTGGGACACAGCTTTGTGGGATCACCCATGCCCTAAGTGATAGATCTTGTATTATAAACATGCACTTTCAAGCAAGAATAAGGTTGTAACTTGGGATGTAACTATCCTTGTGCTCAACAAAAAAATTCATGCAAGAAAGAACATCATATAATAAAAGATGCAAGTTCACAAGGGATATTGGATACATTGTGATGGAAGAGACAAAGAGGAGGGAAATATTATGCTCGCAAAGTGGTTTCTATTTATAATATATATTTGTTTTCAAGCAAGAATAAGGTTGCAACTCGGGATGTCTATCTCCTGAAAAAGAGAATATCCTTATATAAAACAACAAATTCATATAAGAAAGAAAGTCATATTATAAAAGAAACAAGTCAAGAAAGAGAGAAAATGGATCCTTTAAAATAAGGAGAGTGAAATAGAACCGTTTCCCCCCAAGTAAGGAGACAAGGAAAAATAACTATTATGTTTCTCACAAATTATGAAAATGAGCCCGCAAAGGATAGGCTAGCAATGTCACATAGTGAGGAGCAACATAATAGGGATGTGGATATATTAGGTAGAATGGTCATGAAAAAGGTGGCACTCGTCATTGCAAGTCATTTGAATCATACCACAATCAATGAATTCTTGAATTTTACACTTCAAATCATAACATTCACTATTCTTATGGCCATGAATTTGATGAAACATACAAATGGAAGAATTGTCTAGTTTATGTTTTCTATTTTTGCACTTTTTTTCAAAGGAGGAGTAATTAAGTTGGCCTTAAGAAGCTCAAACAAAATAGACAATTTTTGTAAGGAGAAATGAGGAGGAGAATGTATAGATTGATTAGTCAAAAGAGAAGACGGGACACCTAAGGTTTCTTTTGAAAAACATTTCTATTTAGGAAGGTTTGATGTATCAATAAGATAAGATGATCCTTTAGGTGGGAGTGGATTGAAATCTTAAGAGGACCAATCAATATCCATGCATCCATTAGATAGAGTTGTTTGATGCTCAAATTCAAAGCTTTGGTCCTTGCTACGGAATGTTGGTGTGAAGTCTAAGGTTCCCCAATCATCATTTTGAAGAGTTGATGGGCCACCTATTTGTATTAGAGAAATAATTAAAGAAGGAAATCGAGACTGAATAGAGTCAATGTTATTATAATCCTTATGCTCGAAGGTTGGATTTGTGAAAAGAAAGTCATCAATGTATAGTAGTGCGTGAAAATATTTTACAATAATTGTAGATTTGGTTTGACAGGTATCTTGAATAGTATTGACTTGATTAAGTTCATTAAGTTCAAAAGATTTCATAGGAAGATCCTGAAAGATGTCATCCTCTACTTCTAAGATATGTTTAGGAGAAGTACAAACATAACTCATCAATGCATCATCTATAGAAGGAATATCAATGAAACTCATATGAAATGGTTTAGTGATGTCATCATCCTCTTGTACCAAATGATTCTTATAAGGAAGAGATATTGTACAATAAATATCATCATTGGTATTGAAGACCTCTTTGGTAAGAGGGAGATCTTTACAAAGAATGGTGGTAATAAAAATTTCCTTAGGGTTGAGATCAATTTTTGGAGGGTGAGAATTATGGGAATCAATGACAATAAGAACTAATTCATCCTCAAGATCTTGAAGAAAGCTTGAAATTGAAGAAGCGAATGAAAATAAAACTTCCATTGAAAATGAAATGCAATAACTATGAATAAAATATTTTTGTGTTTTCTATTATTTTAGACAATATGCAATGCAATCTAAGAATGAATTGAAATAATTTTCTTTTTCTTTTTCACAATGCAAATATACTAAACAATGCAATTGATGTAAAGGGAATATAGATACCAAAGGAAAGGTAGAAACTAGAGATATAGATGCATATAATGGGAACAAAGATGTAGTGACTAACACAATGCACACAAAGTAGATATAGATATGCAAAAGAGATATGGCTATCAAATCAGAAAGTATAATGCATGGAAGACTCAGGTTCACCAAAATGTATAAGGTGAACAAATGCACACAATGAATATCTAACTACCAAATTAGAAAGTATGAAGCATGAAAGTGGCGGGTTCACCAAATTGTAAGAGTGAACCTACAATAATGTAAAGGAAATCCAACACCAAGATCAAAAGAGGAAATGTAATAAGTTAGTTTCACCAAAATGTATAATCGAAAATAGTGATCAATGGTAGACCCCCACTTTCTATATATATTGGAAGACCAAAATATTACCCTTAGGCCAAATCTGATTTGCAGAACCCAAGAGGGTAAAGGGATGCAAATGAAAGATCTAGCTAAAGGGTTATTTGGGTATTTCCTATACAAATAGAAATGTAGTGTATATAAAAGAGGCAATACAAAAGATCTAATGTTATAACTAAAGAAATGATTAAGATACAATATCTGATGCATGAAAGAAAGTGATAAAAGGGAATAAGAATGAAAATTTACTCACCTTGAGGGTTAGTAGATGAAGAAACTTAAGATCTCTAGAAACCCTGTCAAACTATACAGAAACTGGAAACAGATCATGATGTGAAAACCTGCAAGCTTGAGCTCTCTACTATGAAAATATGAGTGTTGTAGGAACAGGTTGAACATGGTTTGACCTACACCCAGGTATAGGTAGAAATTGGTTCAACATATACCCTAGAGGGCTGAAACTCTGCAAATCTACACTTTCACACCAAAGAGAAGGGAAAATTGTTGGGGGAAGGGGCTTGCCTTGGTCAATCCCTTGTTTAGGAATTAACCTTGAATTGAAATAAAGGAAATTATATCACAAAATAGAGATTAAATAACAATGAAGTATAAAATACCATGTAAATGCATTTGTGCTTAGTAAGTGATCAAGTATGTTAATGCAATAGCTTTGACTCGACATAAAAAACAAAAGGAAATCATGTAAGACAAAATCACATGAAGAAGCCCCAATATTTACATAAAATTGTTGCAACTCAATTCATAAATGAAAATAAAACATGCAGGAAAGATGAGAACATGATGTCTAGCTTTGACATGTCAAGCTATACATTGTCAGCAAAGAAAAATGTGGCACTCATAGTAATTACAAACCACAACAAATGTCTCTCTTCCAACCCACTACACATGAGCGTTCAAGGAACGAATGCTACAAGGAATATTACTTAATAGCTTGCATTAAAAATTCACTGAAGAGTAAGACACCGCAACAAAAAATCCAAATACTCACTAGCTCCCGCAAGATTTATTGCATTCAACGTACATGCATCTACTATACATTCAATGTTTAAGATTCCTATTAAAAAATGTATCCATTGCAGGGACAAGCATTGACAACATTCCAACAGGAAATAAAGAAAATAAGATACATTATTATTGATAAAATGAGCTTCATAACCAAAGCTACTATTAAAATAAATAGTAGATTGCGTCAAACATTTCCACAAAATCATCACCTATCTTTCAGTGGAGTCTCCATAATACTTCTCGGTGACCTTGCACAGTTACCACATAAGATGGAAAATCCCATCTACATATTGTAATTTACACATCCGGACACTACAAGAGCAATTCATAATAATTATCACCTTACAAATAATATTTTAACAATAGGTTCAAGTACAACACAAACACAATTTCATCAAGTATGATAGAACATACGAAATGTAGAACCAAGGCAGGTAGATTGGCAACTCTTGGTGATGTGCATAGACAAAGGGGTTACATCAAATGAAAAGGAATAATTTGATAACTCAATGTACCTATTTTCTACCAATGATTTAGTCAAGGTACACAATAGAAGAATGTTGAAAATGGTAAATTCTCAAGTTGTAATAAGTATTGTGACAAGAAACTAGAGCACAATAGACACTGCAACTAGTGATGAACAACTTGAAAAAGAAGTACTACTTTGTAAAGGTTAGTGCATCATGCTCACAATGAACATATGGACATAGGCAAGGCTTGTAAATGGAGCTCTCAATGAAGTAATTAACATTGTTTATAGTCCTTGTTCTAGACCACCTAAACTTTCAATGTATATTTTAGCAAGGATTGAAAATTACAACGGGCCACCATGGACCCAAAATTATACCAATAGTTCCTATAGAACTGGGCCTTTAAAGGCAAATACCACTCACAATAGCATGGGCTATAACCATACACAAATTTCAGGGACTAACATTGCAGAAAGAAACAATTGACACTGGAAAAATGGAGAGGTAGGGGTTGACATTCACAGCAATGTCTAGAGTCAAGTCATTAAACAACCTTCATATTCAACCGATGTTCTCCTTCGAGAGACACTGTAAAATGCAAAACAACCCGTACGCAATTATTAAAAAATAAAATTAGAGAGAGAGAGAGAGAGAGCTTGATTGCAACAATTCTCTCTAACAAATCAAGGTGCAAAGCTCTCATCCATATCTCCCTCACATTACACAACTAATAATTTAAAAATAAAAAAATTAATGCTTGTGATCTCCCTAATTTTCCTTTTATATAATTTTTTTATCTTACTTAATGACTAAGCCTATATAATTACTCTCAAAATTTCACACTTAATCTTAGCATCGAATAACTTTACTACTTTTATTTTATATATTTTGAATACATATCATACATTACAAAGACATGTTTTCTAACATGTAGTTAGTAGTGTTATTGTGGAAATGTGGAGCTTGGGATATGACTATGGGAGAAGATGGAAGCATGAATGATGTATGAGGGGGATATGTGGGTACAACATAGGAGGCAGATTTGGATGGAGGATAAGATGGGTTTCCCTTGTCAAAGGTATGATAAGGAGTGATAGCGGGTATACATGGAGAGATGATAGGGGAGTGTGGAGGAATAACTAGATTTTGGAGGATTCTTGGAGCAAGCTTGCTAAGGTTTTCAATGTACTCATCATGATCAACAAGACTCTTATCATTATTGGAATGGGATGAAGTGGAAGAAAAGATAGGATGACCATACTCACCATAATAGGATTGTGACATGGTGATCAGCTAAAGAGTTGGATAGGTATGAAGGAAAGATGGATGAAAAAAAACTAAAGCTTAGATCAGGATCAACAATAAGCTCAGACTAGGATTTTGGATTAAGCTCAAGATAGAGTGAAGGAATAACTTTGAAGAAGATGGTAAGGGGATGAGGAATGAAGTAGATGACTCTGCTAGCCTAGGAGATGTGGAGAAATGGAGCACCCGACGATACTAGAAGAAAGTGACGCAAGATGCCAGTACAAACATGATTATGAAACCAGGATGACAAAATTTCAGAGACTTGGGTGACTTTGGACTAGAAATTTGGACTGTGTTTGACTTGGTGAATGTTATATTATTGTGATATTTTGACTTGTTTTTGGTAAAATATATGTAAGTGAACAAGTAAATCAAACACAATGTGGGTATTTAGAACCAAGCACATTCACAACCTAGGCTGAATAGGATACTATTTGTTGAATCCCCACTCAGATTTCTCCATATACTACAGACAGAGTGGACAAGTAGAGACTCTAGTGTCACTGGCTCTCCTCCACGGCACAGGAATCACTAGAATCTCTCATCCCAAAGGTCCAAAACCTCTAGGATTTTATGTCTCACAATGAAAGGTATGTGTGGGGTGTCTTAGTCAGTCTCGACCTTCCATATCAGAAAATATATAAGGTTTTTTGGCTTCTAAACATTGGCTCTTAGTAAGATCTGTGGTGTCCCCCCCAATCGGTTTGTACGCGCGTGACTCACTTAAGAGGCTAGTTGACCATACTGGCTACTTAGGGATAATTCACTCTATCCAAACTATCATCAACATGCCTTGCTCGAGCTTGGTGGGATGTAAGACAAACCTTTTTTCAATGTCTTATTTATATATACAGGTCGGGGTATTTACCGGCTTGAGGTCGTCCTCTAAAGGGGAATAATTCCCTCTAGACAAGCCTCTCTAAAAGCAGGGATAACATAAGATTTCTCTTCACCCAAGATCCATGAAGGCGAGGGGAGAGGAAACGACTATATTTTATCTGATGCATCACTTACTAATGAAAAATAGCTTGAAAGAAGTGTTGAGAAACACTTCTTCAAACTCACCAAAAAGAATTCACTTTCCAAATTAAACCTAATTAGAACAATTAAGCGTTTTCTACCTAAGCAAAAGACACAATAGTATGGTTAAGCATGCAAATTCAATTTATTTCCCACACATCAAGAAGGAAAGCATGTGAGAAAGGTGTGATTGTTGTCTTAAGTCATTCAAAAGTTTCTGATGTTCATTCCATTATGCATTCAAGATTGGATGTGGTTAATTCATTTAAGCAACATGCATTCTAAGACTAGTGTTTAGAGCATACAAGTTCATTCTGAAAATCCATTAAAATCCAAGGAAATATTTTATGTATGCTCCTGATGCTGAAATTGGCCTGAAGGGCACAAAAGAATCCTCAAAAACACCACCCAAAATATACACATATATCAGAAATAGTTGGAAAATTAAACAAGGCGGAGACACCAGTTCAAGGCAGAGATGCCAGTTCAGGGCGGAGATGTCAGTTTGGGGCAGAGACATCGGTTCAAGGTGGAGAGGTCGATTCAGTGCTGACTCTAAACGGTGATTTAGAAGGAACTGACATATGCGCAGATGTCGAACGGTGATATAGTAGGAACCGGCATATGCGCATACACCTCTGTGTAAAGCGAGGATGTTGATTTGGGAGTTTGACAAAATTTTGAGAAAAATGAAGGATGTTTAAGAAATTTTTAGGGACGTGGGTCCCACCGGGTGTGCCAGAATGTGTATGAGGAAATATTCAATGTGTTTTGATCAAGATTAAACATGCAAACATTAGTGGGTTAGCACATGAAAAGATCTAAAACATGAAATAAACATAAAATAATAAGATAAACACACATAACATCAGATTAAGAATAAAACAAGTTTGCACCCTACTTAGACTTGTTTGATTTGCTTATAAGATGGAATGTGGATGTGCTCTCTCAAACACAACTAAAACTAATCCCCAAGTGATTTTCTTGATGAAGATGGATGCAACTATGAATGCAAGCTTAATGAATGAAGAAAGGATTCAAGAGCTAGTATGAGGCAACTAGTCTCAAAGCTTCCTACAATAAAGATTAAAGTACTATGATAAGATTAAAGTACTATGATATGCAATGCAAGTAAACAACTTGATTCATTACCAAATTATTCTAACATGTAATAGCTAGATAGATTAAGAAAGAACTATGATCATAAGCGTTAGAAAACTATGAAATTCTAGAGTTATTCTAGCATGATAACAATGCCCAAATGAGAGATGAAATGCAAGAGGAAAGGCCCTCTATTTATGAATTTTTGGAGGGAAGAGAAGGGATTGGATGAGATGGCACCTATGTGGCATCCACATAAAAACCACATAAGGGACACATAATCTTAGGGAGGAGATCAATTTGAGCATTTAATGCTTTGTGAGGCTCAAGGTTTCACACTCGTGTGAGAAATCATGGAGAAAGGAGTGGTGGAAAAGGTTGTAAGAGCATTTAAGGAAGTTGGTTGACTTCTTTGGGATGGGTTTCTCACACATGTGTGAGCATTCCATTAGCACTAACAAGGTTAGGAATCACTTTTTAAGTAGGATTAGTGGGTGATTAAGTGGGAAAGTAGGTTTAGCAAGTGGGATAGGTAAGAGTAGGGTAGGCTTCTAGATTGGATTAGTAGGTTTCTAGGTTGGATTTAGATTATCATTCAAATTAGATTTAAATTAATTATATTTTAGAAGAATTAGGGGTACGAGGGGTATTAGGAGTATTAAAAGGGGGTTTTGTGAGGCAAATATATTTAAATTGAATACATTGGGATAGTATTTAGATTGTATTTAAATACTTAGAAGGGGAACTATTTTATTGATTAAATTAAATAGTTAGATGAATATATAAGAAATATTAATTTAATTAATATTTTGGGCGTCTACAGAAAGATAAGTGTTCTAGTGGATAACAAAGACAATAAATGAAAGCTAGATCCAGTCTAGCTACTTATACGCCTACATTAAATGACCTTTAGAGCTCGAGACAATAACACTACTTGAATCTACAAGATCTTTATCCTATTTTGTGAATCGTAAGTAGTGAAAATTGAAAGAGGAAGAAGAAGAAGAAGAAGAAGATATGCAGGCAAGATGAGAACATGATGTCTAACTTTGACATGTCAAGCTATACATTGTCAGCAAAGCAAAAGGTGGCACTCATAGTAATTACAAACCACAACAAATGTCTCTCTGCCAACCCACTACACATGACTGTTCAAGGAACGGATGCTACAATAAAATCTTACTTAATAGCTTGCATAAAAAATTCATTGAAGAGTAAGACACCGCGACAAAAAATTCAAATACTCACACTAGCTCCCACAAGAGTTGTTGCATTCAACATACATGCATCCACTATACATTCAATGTTCATGATTCCTATTAAAAAATGCAGCCATTGCAGGGACAAGCATTGACAACATTCCAAGAGGAATTAAATAAAATAAGATACATTATTATTGATAAAATGAGCTTCATAGCCAAAGCCACTATTAAAATAAACAATAGATTGCGTCAAACGTTTCCACAAAATCAGCACCTATCTTTCGATGGAGTCTCCATAATACTTGTTGGTGACCTCGCACAGTTACCACATAAGATGGAAAATCCCATGTACATATTTCATTTACACATCAGGACACTATGGGAGAAATTCACAATAATTATCACCTTACAAATAATATTTTAACAATAGAGTGAAAGTACAAGACAAACACAATTTCATCAAGTATTATAGAACATACGAAATGTAGAACCAAGGCAGGTAGATTGGCAACTCTTGATGATGTGTATAGACAAAGGGGTTACATCAAATGAAAAGGAAGAATTTGACAACTCAATGCACCTATTTTCTACCAATGATTTAGTCAAGCTACACAATAGAAGAATGTTGAAATTGTTAAATTGTCAAGTTGCAATAAGTATTGTGACAAGCAACTGGAGCACAATAGACACTGCAGCTAGTGATGAACAACTTGAAAAATAAGTACTACTTTGTAAAGGTTGGTGAATCATGCTCACAATGAACATATGGACATAGGCAAGACTTGTAAATGGAGCTCTCAACGAAGTAATTGACATTGTTTATAGTCCTTTTTCTAGACCACCTAAACTTTCAATGTATATTGTAGCAAGGATTGAAAATTACAATGGGCCACCATGGACCCAAAATTATACCAATAGTTCCTATAGCACTGGGCAGTCGAAAGAAAATACCACTCACAATAGCATGGGCTATAACCATACACAAATCTCAAGGACTAACGTTGCAGAAAGCAACAATTGACATTGGAAAAATAGAGAGGTAGGGGTTGACATTCACAGCCATGTCTAGAGTCAAGTCATTAAACAACCTTTGTATTCAACCGATGTTCTCCTTCGAGAGACACTGCAAAATGAAAAACAACATGTACACAATTATAAAACAAATTTAAAAAATTAAGAGAGAGAGAGAGAGAGAGAGAGAGAGAGAGAGAGAGATTGCATCAACTCTCTCTAACAAATCAAGGTGCAAAGCTCTCATCCATATCTCTCTCACATTACACAACTAATAATTTAAAAATAAAAAAAAATTAATGCTTGTGATCTCCCTATTTTTCCTTTTATATAATTGTTTTTATCTTACTTAATGATTAAGCCTATATAATTACTCTCAAAATTTCACTTAATCTTAGTGTCGAATAATTTTACTACTTTTATTTTACAAGTTTTGAATACATGTCATATATTACAAAGACATGTTTTCTAACATAAATAACAAATCTATTTATACATGTAGAAACATTTTGTATTACAAAAGCATTTTACAAATCTTATCAATTTAAATTATAATTTGCATGCATTTATATTCAATTTTCCCCTACATTTTTGTAAAAAAATCAACTATATTCAAAATAATTATTACTAACAAAAAGCACTTTTCAATTCTTTGCTCTTTTTTTCCACTGTCCTATGATATATTACACAAAGCCTTTCTAACTATTATTATAGCTATTACACCTTATTGTTGAAGTTCTAATTTTATGTAAACTTCTTAAATTTATTCCATAAGAATATATATATATATATTAATTACGTCGTAGGCGTTTCCATCTTGGAAAGCCCCGGCCTGTATTTTTAGATCTACGATGGCTATTGGTTAAAAAGGCGGTGACTGCCATTGAAATCATCTGCACTGTACACGTGAGAGGAGACAGTTTGCGCCCACTATAGAAAGTGTTGGGGGATTGGTGATGAGATGGGATGCTTCCTCGCGTCTTGATGCCATGCTATAGACGGTGATGTAGTCGATGCCAGATTATATACATAATATGATCGGTGATGGGATACCCTATAGCCCCCCTCCTTAGGATGCTTCATCGCTCCCCCCTACCATTTAGACTCGTATTTCTACCTTCTCGTGTTGAAATTTGTGTTTCCTTCCATAAAAATCTACATTGCAAAATCCAGATCCAATGAGATTGCCAGAAAACATTTCAAAGAATTTTTGAATAATATTTAGCTTAATAAACATGCAAATTCACTAAAAGAGAAGCACATGTAAAGATTTGCTTAATCCATAGGTCTTACAGGTTGTGTCTTTTGTGCGGACATTATTAAAAACTTTTACTCATTCAATTGGGAAGACATTTTCTAGCTCTCGCCATCTGCACACAAATCCCAAGCCAGAAGCCAAATGCCCCCAAAAAATAGAACATTAACATAGCAAAAAAAATGAGCAAAAACAGGGCAAGAAACAGAGATTTAAGAGAGTAAATTGTAGAGAATGAATATACATAATCTAGCCAATCCTAAGGATTTTCCCCGATTGCTCCATCCTATTTCTGTTATCTTTTCCCTCATAATCAAAAAATCATTTCATTAACAACATGACACACAACATTTTGATAGCAATGATGACTCGCGCGTCCCTTGATTGCTCTGCAAAATTCCATCAAACAAACAATGGTCAACTAGTATGCAAAATATCTTGAATAGGTATTGAAATGACTCTTTTTTCCTTAGGAAGTATATTACCTAATGAAAGGACCATGGCCATCGCTACCCATCGCTGGAAAATGTGCCCCCATTTTTTAGCAAATTTACAGATCTTCCCTTTTGGCTCCCCAATTAGAACATACGTTTCTGCCCTCACATTGTAATGATTGCAGATATCCAAAGATTTCTTTAAAATCTTATGGGCAGTCATCAATTCTTCACATTTAAGAAGATAAAACACCTCGCTACTCAAAATTTATGTTGTAGGGTACAAACAATAACAAATTATTCATCAAACGTATAATAAAATAAAGCACACAGAGTATGCTCACACACGTTGACTAAATCTCCTTCTATTGAATTGGAGGCAACTTGCCAAGGCCCGCGATAACATAAACTGGGGGCTGAACATGAAGCATCATAAATTTGTAGCAGTGTTGAGAATATGTATGAGCAGGCAAGAGATGCAAGCCCATTCACAAGCACAAACAAATTGTGTGCAATTTCCACTTCGCACAAGATCAACACTTTCAATGGCTACAAATTCACAAATTGACTAACACAAATGCAGGAGCTAGTGGGTAAGATGCTACAACAATTTTTGCAAGCAAATTGTTATCGCCAAGTGTAGTGAAATGCGAGAGCATAATCAAGGCACGTGGACTGATCAAGGAAAGCCATATTGTATAGTTCTTCATACTACTCAGTGAGTGCATAAATATTGTCACACTTCTATGAATCATTCCATTCAAGGTTGATCAAGAATGAGGCCTCAAATATCGATCCATAGCTCTCTAGTCATGGATGTGTAAAAATGTAAAATGAAGGCCCTCGAAATGACCTAGTTGTGTTTATTGCAAATACACCATGAGATGAGAGATTCAAATGCATGAAAATGAGATCTACTCTATATGATTGCAATATATGAAAGAAAATTAGTCTAAATGATAACAATGCATGGCTAAATCTATGAAAGGAAATACAAATGCAATATTAATCTATGAAAATAAACATGATTCTAATCTATATGAGGAGCCATGAATGCAAGAAG
>MU223789.1:18438-42876 GCA_018584345.1 Thuja plicata
GCATTGTACATCCATTCTAGAAACATCTAAAAGAGAAAACGTAAAGGCAACATGGAGACAGAAATCCTGCACGGAATTACTAGTAAAACGTCAACTTTAACAAACAGAAACCAGATGGGATGCCTTCATTACATCTTTAACCAGCGATCTCAACTACACAGAGATTTATTTTTAACTCCATCCATATATATGAAGGAGCCAAAATATATCTGGGGAACAAAAAATGCATTATTGAGAGGATAAGAATCATGCAATACGTACCATTTTCCTTTTATGGTCTGCCAATTTGTTTTCTTCCACAATTCCAATCCATTCTTCTCCAAATTCATTCAAAAGACAGCCAAACATAGTAATCTTATGGGGCCCTATAAAATTATTCAATTTGTTTATGAGTGGTCCAGACATATTCCTAGGGATTACTTTTCCAAATGGTGGAGTGTATCTTATTAAATCATTTGCTTTCATTGTAATATCTTTTATGTTGGGTCTACATTATGATTTTCCTCACCTTTGCACTCTTTTAGTCTTGTCTTAAAGCATTATTATTTACATTGGGAATATCACGTCTTCACTCCCATGCATTTGTCTTCTTATTGAAGTACTTTTAAATTGGGGGTGTTACAACTTTTCTTTAACATAATTTTGCCATACTTTTGTATGTTGGAGACATGATGGCTTCGCTTTTAGGGCATCATGTCTTTTGTGTACATTATGTTTTCTTATTTATATCTATTAGAGATATCTTCTCTTACTTCTATTATTGTATCTCTCATGTTATTAGATGTCATATGGATGCTTATATCATATCATATGAGTGTAAATATATTCTAATGTCTTATACATATTTTTTTATGGGTATTCTTTTGTCAATATTGAGGGTCATATCACCACTTTTATTTGTTCATGTTAAGGAAAATTATACATTCTCGATGCCTAACCTATATAAATGTGTATTATGCTTTATCATTTTATATGTTAATGTGTTTCTCATACAATGTATTCATTATTTCTTCTATGTTACATTATTAATTTCTCACATGTTAATCTATAACTTATATTTACTATCATGTGCATAGTTTTCCCTCTCCTTCAATCCCTTGCATTCTATGGGTACAAGTAACTGAAGGTGGAGAGAATATATTATTACAAGCATTCTCATGTTGAGCTTTGTAACAGTGACAGGTACTATGAAGACTTATAATGACTAGATAGAAATTTATCACATGACATGTCTTGTGCACCATGAGCATTGTCATCATATAGTCACCAAGCCAAAGACATCAAATTATCACTTCTCTATAGAGAAATTTCCAATTCTACTTATTTCTTGGATAAGAAAACTCTTATTGTATACTTAATTTTTATTTTCCAGACATAAACTAATCATTATATATTTCCCCTATATTTTTTTGAGGGTCCATTGCTTTATATATGCTCCCTTGTACATCTTTTGATGGGCCTATATGTTTACTTTGCATGCATCCTTGTGGGTTCCACATACATTAAGATTGATGACCATTTCAACATGTTCACATGCATATCAAATTGGAGGAAAAATAGAGTGATGAAATTTGTATAAATTATATTCATGAAATTTATCAATTAGTTTTGTATCCATTTTGAAGATATACCTTTATGCTTATTGACAAATGACATGACCATATGCAGTTAGTTTCATTCACTAGTCTTTACCCTATACATATATATGTATTGAGACCCTACCTTATCCCTATTGCACATACAGAATACGTTCACTTAACCATTGTATTTATTACACTTCCCACAAGCCTACCTCCATCTAATTTTTATTCATCCAAATTTGACTAATTGTCCTTCTAGGCTAACTTTTGAAGTTTTAGACTTAACTCTTACCATTCTAAAATTCAAAATTTAATATGTTTGTTTCACACCCTTCATTTTCTTTCTATGAGGTGAAGTACATGTTTTGTGAAATATGATGGTATATGCTAATATTTAAAGACATTTATTAGCATTCATTTATCATCTCTCAAAGTACATATTTGGGGAAATATGATGTTATGTACTAATATTGAAACGCATCCATTAGCTTTCATTCTTCATCTCTCAACTGTCATTTGACATCTTATAACATTATATGTGCAATCGATAGTGAAACATTTGTGTTGGGTGCGCTAAACTGAGTAAAAAATTCTGTCTACATCATTCTAATATAGCATTTGCTTGTTGTGCTCAAAATTTTGTATAAGGGGCTAACCATGGAGAATATGTCCCCTTGCACCACTAAATTTTGGCACCCCTCAAATATAAAAAAGTAGTAAAGTAGACAAAGTCAACTAGATGAGTCAAGAAGTATAGGTCCACATTGAACATGATTAAGTCCAAATCAAGTGGATGAACCTATGATTTTGGACATGACACAAAGATCTAAACTTGCCCCTACAAAAACCAAACGATCGTTTGAAAACTTGAAGCATTACATTGATAGAGAGATCACACTTTTTGATATGAGACTAAAACGTATTTACGAATCTTCACCAAAGATATCTACTCTTTAATTAGAAAGGTAAATACCCTTCTCCATTCACACACTCCTAAAATAATTATTGTAGCTATTCACAACTATTGTTATTTAGTTTAAAGTAATTTAGACTTGATTAATTGAATTGAATTAATTCATCTTGATTATTCTTTTACATGTGTAATAATTAGTTAATGATCACATTGAATTATTAAAAAATGTATTAATTTCTAACCTTTTAAGCATTTCTAGATCTCTTCATTTTTTTCTAATTAGATAGAATGGATACCCCCCAATACTTATCATAGACTCATTTTCTTATATAGGACAACAAGACTAACTCATAAATTACATAAGATCCTCCATTAAAATTTATACAGATTTTTAAAATTGGAGTTCAATCTTTAGAGCACAAATGACAAGGGTGATGATATGTTCCTTCAATACACCAGTACATAGGATCAAACTTTTAGAAGTACGATATATAAGGAAAAAATGTTAAGATTAAGGTTAAGGTTATTTTATAGTCCACAACACCAATCTTGTGGTTTGGGGTCTACATATGGTGACAATGATATGGGACTACCTCATACTCTTTGTGGGAGGCACCTAACTGCGCTACAAACAAAATGTACATACCCTACCCCAATAGAATTTGAACTTATGACCCCTATAGAAAATGAAAGGAAACCAAGATTGTGTATAGACGACTTTAACAGAATAAAAAGACCCCTCAATCCTAAACTCTCAGCTAAAAAGATATAAACATAAGATCATAATACATCATTGTCTCATCATACGAGCAGATTTCAAAGCATCATTGTCTCTGAAAAAGTATTTTCAAACAAAGAAAAGCATTGTAGATCAGTTTTACAAATGTAAAAAGACAAAACGTACATAAACATCAAACACAAAGCGCGCACGGAAATTCTGCTAAAATGTTTTTCACTTTAACCAACACAAACTGATTGTTTATCTGCATCATTTCAAACCGTTAAAAGCCAAATGAAACTGCAATTTGTATTTTACCTTTTGTCTTAAGCTGAAAAAAGAGGAGAGAATACATAGAGAGATTGAGTGAGCGTGGGCTAATGCTGAATTGTTTCCAGCTTAAACTACAATATAATAATATAATTAATTTCAGCCTGTTTGAATGAAAACAAAGAGAGAAAGAATTATTGAGAGGATAAGAATTATGAGGTACTTACCATTTCTTCTTTTGCGGTCTTCCACTTTGTTCTCCCCCATAAATCCAATCCATGCTTTTGCAATTCTTTACGTAACCAATGAAAGATAGGCCAAAACGTGGTAGTCTTAGCCCCTTCTAAAATTCATCAAAGTTTTTTTGTTTTTTTTCAAAATGTTATTAGGTTTTAAAATGTTGAGTTGCATGGTTGAACTTTTTTTTACGGTTTTATATCACTTTTGCAGATTCTTAATGGGTGGAGAATTTTAGGTTAAAATATTTTTGGCTGAAAGTTATGAATTGAGGGGTATTCATTCGATCAAAGTCATATGAAAATTTGATGTCAAGTGGGGAGTATTTATTCTATCAAAATCGAATGGGGATATGATCTCACGTGAGGAGTATTTGTTCTATCAAAGTCATATGGGACATGATCTCAGGGGTGTCTCATATCTTTCAGTGTTGAGGTGTTACGTTCAACAAGACTTGATTCATAGTGACCTGCATTAAAACTTTTTTTATTTCACCAAAAGAATATTAAGGAATTTGTGTTAAAAAAAATTAATATATAATGAATATTCATTAAAGTAGTATATTGATTTTTTCACTTCTCTTTGTGAGGTTCTTGATAGGTTATTTTGTCCATATCAACTTTTAAATTTCTATATATTTGTTTTTATATAGGTTTGATAGTTCAATTTCTTATAGTTAATGAAGGTTCTAATAGTTGCTTTTGGGTATTCATGAGTTTTCTCTTACCAAGATATATTAGTCAAATATCTTTCGGAGTGAGAAATGTCAAATTTTACATTGAACAACAAAGAGTTATAGTTCAATTAGTTGAGCACAACTAATGAGTGTGATGACTTGTTCCTTGATTATCCCATCTACCAAGGCTCAAATCTTCCAAAGGTACAATAAATAAGAGGTGAGACTAGGATCGTGCCTTAGGTGAATTAGTTGTAGAACTTCTCAACCCTCCACACACCTTTGCCCCCACACACAAACACACCAAAATAGATAAATAGATAAATCTCTGCCACCTGAAACAAAATCATACTACCTAAACCAAACTGTAAAATTCAATAAAAAATTTCCATCAAAAGATTCCTAATCTATTAATAGAATTGAACCATTCTAAATAAACTCATTATAATAGATGTGGTCAAAAAGTAAAATAAATAGGTACAATTTTTAATTTTTAAAACCATATCACTTTAGGCTTCTCTTATCAAATTATAAATAATATAATTTTCACACAAAACTATATGCACAAAATAAAAATATCTCTAACCTTTTATTACATTTAACTAATCTAATCATATATATTAACTCTAACAAATTCTGTAGGAATGCTTTTATCCCTACACAATGCCATGAAATTAGGGACCACTTTTTACCGTTCAAAGCGCCGCCGCCTTCCCGGATGGCAACTACCACGGAGTTACTTTTTACCCTGGACTTCTCATTACCTTTTTACTTTAAACACGGTCCGTTATAAATTTGAATTTTCACGGGATTTAAGTTAAAAGGCATTTATGAAAGATATGGATGTGGGGATTCGGAACGGACGTTTATTAACGGCTTGCCAAGTTGGCGTCAGATTTTTTTTTAAATGTCGGAGTGGTCGTATTGAAGCGCGTCATTTGACTTGACAGACTTGTCTTCACAATGGAGACTTCATTTCAGTTGTAGTGTCTCTTTCGCATGATATTTAAGCAAAGGAAATTCGTGTAACCGAAATAAAAATGAAAAGATGAAGAAAGTTGTTTGCTTAACCACATTAATTACGTCGAAGGCGTTTGTTTATTTGAGAGTGAGGATCTGATTTTGTCATCTAACGGTCCCTAAAGTTGGAGAGAGAAGCACGACCATCAGAGCAATCCGGTGCGTCTGTTTGTTTTGGGCACTTTACATGTGAAGGCTTGTGAGGCTTTAGGTAGCCCGGCCTACTTGTGGCTCTTCAAGTCGAAGTTGGCTAATCTCCATGGAGTTTGTCTTCCATGAGAAGACTAGTAGGCTACTTCATGCCTTATTAAGAAGACAAGGTAAATTTAAAAAATAAGATTAATAAGCTAAAAAAAAATTGTTATGTAAGTGAATGACAAAACAATGACATCGTGAGAGGAGCATGAGAAAAAAATACGAACAATAATCAATGAAGGGAGAGCAAGAGGCAACACATAATTATCTTATATATTAAAAATGAATTGACTACCTTATATATTAAAAATGAATTGACTAGAAATGTGTAATAGAATAGAACATCTATGATCGCAAAGACAGAGAAAATATAAGACCCTAAGGAACACCCATACATATTACCCCTTATAAAGCCAACTAAAATAACCACATTAAAATAAGAATGTCAAAGATCTAACATTGCCCTAAACATAATATATAATATTAAACGAAACCTATAACTAAGTCGATAGGCTTTTTTATTGTGGGCTTTGCCCACCGGAAAAGTGTCTGATATACAAAAAAATGTATAGGTCGACTTTTCCGTTAGTTAATAAGTTCATGTCCGGATTAACAAACTAACCTCTTCCTCTTTTAACACCAACGTGGGGAGTGGGCAATGAATTCATCTTTATATTTAATGCCAATGTGGGGAGTGGACATTAGTTCTGGTTTCATAGATGTTAGATGCTGCAGAGATTGTTTCAGTTTTGTACGCGAGCTTCAATGTTTGAATCTTCTAGACATTTTCGACTATTGAGAAAAGTCCATTAAAGGGGTTTGCAGCTTCTTCTACACTTGCAGAGACCTTCAAATAATTTGGTGAATTTTACCAGTTGTGGGGATTGCCAGATGATTTGCGGTCTCGTTTGCAAGTGCATTTAAAAGTTGCAGTTTTAATGCTAGGGTTAATTTTGTCGGTTTGCATTTTGTCTGAAATTGGCAAAAGGGGATTTGCGTGCATGAATATGTAGAAGAATAGACAAAGATTCAAAGATAAGTAAGAGTAGTGGAAAGCCATATTACGTGCATATTGCCTTCTCTCAAGGTATGCAAGATCACATTCCTTAGGATAAATAATGTTTTCTATACAGTTGTGAAAATCTCTATTGCATGTGTTTTATTTTTTATTTCTCTCAAATTATCTTCATGCCTTCTATGTTTTTTTTTTAAAATGTTCTTCATTTTCTGGAAGGGGCTTTCCCAAGGTTTATAGCAATTTTCATTTTAGTTTTAGCTTCTGGCATCTTGTAGGTGATGTTTGTGTGATTTGTTTAAATGTTCGACATGTTTTCAATTGTTTGTTTGGCATGATCTTATTTGTTTTTTCAGAAAATGCAAGGGTTTAGTTTATAAAAATAGACTTGATAATATATCATTGAAGCACCACTTTCTCTATCACAAATTTCAGTCTTCTTTTTCTGGAAATCCAAAACTTGCAGAAGTTGCACCCCCTTCCATATCTCACTGAAATTTTCCTGTGAAAGTTCTATCCACTTTACCCTTTTGGGTTGCAATTATTGTATTATCTTAAAAAAATTCCATGGGGCCACTTTCCCAATAAAACTCAGAGCTATGGTCCTCTTTATGTGACTCTCTGCTCACAATGTTTGAATTTTAGTTTATGTCATTGATTTACCTTGGCTTATTATGTAATTTCTCTATCACCTGAGCATTATCCTTAAATGTTGTGCTTACACATAATTCCTTTGAAGGTACTAAACACTCCTCTATGTTTCCTCTGTTAAAATAAGAATTTTTGTATATTTCCCTGTTCAACTTATAACATCTCTTCTTCTAAAAATGTAGAACGGACCCCAAATGTCTCAGCCAAATGATCAATTATCAACAAAGAAATATATAAAAAATAATATTAGTTTTGAAGGAAAAAAGATGAGGAAATTGCTCTGCAACTAGGTTAGGGTTCCCTCTTACCCATTCTTTGTATCTACCGCGTGCCAACTTGGGGGTGCCATTAATGACCTCCACCTCTCCCAGGGCTATAGAGGTCATTAACTCCCATGGCATTAATGAGGGAGGCGGTACTGCCCTTAAGAAAACTCTTCGTAGTGTCATTGTTGATCCGAACATGGCTGAAGAAGGTAACTCGACTGAACAAAGGAGCAGTCTATAAGTTGCAGGAGATGGCGAGCGAAATGGACAAGATAAGCCAAGATCCTTCAAGCAGGTCATCCAAAACCAGAGGAAGCTCCCAAAAGGAGCACAATTCTTCATGACCGCTACCCAAAGGCCGAATGCAAGTGCAGGAGTTGGAGGATGCAAGTGCAGGAGTTGGAGGTAATATTCCGCCAACCCCCAAGCTCGTTATCAAGCCTAACCCCCAAATGAATTCTGCAATAGAGATAGAAAAGACTAGGCTTAGAGAAATTGTGATATTCTTTGTTATTGTTAATGTGGTTAGAATGCCCTCGAGGAATTTCTTAAATGATTGGTTTCAAAGAGTCTGGAGTTAGAAATTAGGGTTTCAATTCTCGTATGGTAGAATGATTCAAAAGGGCCTTTTTTGATGTTTTTCTATGACCTGAAGTCTTAGAGAGCAATTATTGATAGGCAATTCTGGAATGTTGGACCCTACAAATTCTGAGCCATCCCTTGGTCCTTAGAGGCCTCGCACAGTGAGGTTCTGGCTTTATCCATCCCTAGATGGGTGACAATCAGAAACCTTCCTCCTTTTTTTTTGAATCTTATTCCACATGCTCTTGAGCTGATAGGAAAAGTGTTGAAAGTAGACCAATCTAAATCTCTTATCCCACACACCAATGTTCGAGTCCTCATCTCCCTCAAACTAGGCATTGACTTCTTGGAAACCCTGCAGTTTGACCTTGGTGGCTCCCCCATTAATTTCCCCTTTACCTTTCTATGTGGCATTAATAGTTGCTACCTATGCAGAAAGGAAGGGCATAAAAAACAAGAATGTCCCATTCTGAAGAAACAAAATCCTTGTTCTGCTAATCCTGACAACTCAGTCATACCCCCATCGACCTTAGCATTAAAAAGTAATACAAAGATGTAAAACACCAATGTTGAACTCCTGGTTGCTTCTCAACCCATATACCAAGTGACTGATCACCCACCAAGGTCGCAAGAAAACATTACTCCCCAACAGAACACTCCCCCAGTGCAGAACATTTCCCCCCAAACCTGGATGCAGGACTCTGCCCAACTATCTGCCACCTTGAAGAAACTAAAAGGATAGTTTGATAAACAACTCCCCCTGATCTCGATTCGAAATTCCCTGAAGCACTTCGAGAGCTCCCCAGTGCCAAAGACCTAGACTTTGATTTGGGAGAAAATTCAAACCCTCCAGGTTACCGAAGCAAAGGTTACATAATACACAACAGATTGTTCTGGAAAGACTGCAATCAAAGCTGACAAAGTGAGATCCATACCCAAACCTAAATGAAAGATCTATTCTATTCTCTCTCCCAGTCGAGGGCCTTCTTCTGACCTATCTGCGACCCTTGGCCTACCAGTAGAGAAGGTTGGTACCTCTAGTGCTCCTTCTATCCCACATGAATCCCCTTCTGTAATAGCATCTGATGAACACAACAGTGAACATGGAAAGGACTTGGGGGATAAGCTAAATGGATTCTCAGTGGTAGTTATCCCCGTCCCCCGTCTCCCTCCACCACTAGACCAATGAAGATCATTTGCAAGGAGGGATGATGCAGAGATACCAACCTTAACTATGGGTATGTCAGGATTGAAGGTAGGGCAGAAGGAGNATCCCACATGAATCCCCTTCTGTAATAGCATCTGATGAACACAACAGTGAACATGGAAAGGACTTGGGGGATAAGCTAAATGGATTCTCAGTGGTAGTTATCCCTGTCCCCCGTCTCCCTCCACCACTAGACCAATGAAGATCATTTGCAAGGAGGGATGATGCAGAGATACCAACCTTAACTATGGGTATGTCAGGATTGAAGGTAGGGCAGAAGGAGGATCTAGACCTTGAGGAGGGAGAAGTTAGGAGACAACAAGAGGGCCCCAACGGGGATTCAACGAACTCATTCATCTTCACCTCAGATAATGGAAAGAAGCATAAGAAGGATAGGAAACCTATAAGGAATCCCTCGCTGGAAGATATGGATGGGGTTATCTTCAAAAGGAAGAGAGGCAGACCCCCCAATACTAGTGGCAACCCTAAGCCCTTCAAATCACAAAAGAGAGAGATCCCCCAATGTTTCAGGAGCTTTAAAACTCCTATGGAAATTGGAAAGTAACTTATATCATGGTGGTTAACCTTGCATCCTGGAATGTTAGGGGATTAGAGTCCTCTGATAGGAAATATGTTGTCAAAATATTTCTCAATTTGAACAAGGAGATTGATATTCTGATGTTGCAAGAGGTCAAAGCAATTGGATTTTCACGAGACATAGCTCTAAAATGCATATGGAGAGATGCATCGGCCTACTTCACTAGACACCAGAAAGGGAAAGGAGGCATTGCAATCTTGATTGGCCCTAAGTGGAGGAAGTTCATCCACGGTTGGGGGTTGTCTCCTTGCAATAGGGCAGTTTGGGTAACCATCAAAGAGGGAGAAACCATCTTCGGTATCTACTCTATATATGCTCCCAACGACCATAACTCAAGAATAGGTCTGTGGAAATGGATCTCTGACATGGACAACATTCCTTGGATCATAGCAGGGGACTTTAATATGATTGAGAGGGCTCAAGACAAATTAGGAGGTTTAAAATTTGAATGGAAAGGTAATGAGATGGTGTTTTGGAATAGAATGATGTCTAAGTTGAATTTGTTTGATCCTCTAGTAGAGAGGAAGAATGATTCCAAAGGAATTTGGTTCACTTGGTCCAACTTACAAAGAGGCGAGAAGAGGATCTACTCCAGACTTGACATAATATACTTGAGTAGGCATCTCTTTAGTTGTTCCCCCACTTCTGTGGACAATTGTGTCAAAGTCAACCCTTTCACCCCGTCGGACCACCATCCTATCCTCACTTGTGTACACGTCATTTCCGATATACCTAACTCACCTTCTAGGAAGGAAGGATTTTCTCTCAACTCTTCCCTCCTTAATGATCCAGATGTTCAGGCAGCCATCAAGATCATTGCTTGGTTTAATGAGGATATTGTCAACCATGGCTCAAAGACCGACAGGTGGAATTAGACCACAAATTCCTGACAAACCATGCTCAAAATAGTGGGTAAGAAAAAAGCTAAGGATGCTAGGAGGAGAGAATTCAAGCTAGTTGAGGAACTCCAAGGGGTTGAGGTTCAAATTCAAAACTGCCCCGAGGATCCCAACTTACTAGACAAAGTCATGTTGTGCAGGGACTCCCTCAGGAACCTTGAATTGAGTAAGAGCAAGGGGGCTAGAGTAAGAGCCAAGATAAAATGGCTTAATTTAGGGGACATAGGCTCAAAGTTTTTTTCCACACCTTAAATAAGAAGGAGGCAAGAGATAGGACATCCTTTATTAGAGAGCAAGGAGTTAACATTACATCTCAGCAAGACATTGTAAATACCTTCTCAAATTTTATTACAAACTGTTCACTTCTGAAGACAACAACTCCATGGATTTAGCCAGGCAAAAGATCAAGGGGATCATTCCTAAGAGGATAAATGAGGAGGAGGCAGCTATGGTAGGGAGAGAGCTTTCAATCAAAGAGATCAAGGACTCTATTTTGAGCATGGCCAATGACAACGCCCCGGGACAAGATGGTCTAACAGTGGAATTCTACAAAGCTAACATTGAATGGACTTGCCACAACCTTCTTATTACCTTCAAGGAGGCCATTGAAGTTGGTACACTGGGACCTACTATTAATGCGGGGTTAATCAAATTGATCCCTAAAGAGGGAGACATGCTTCTCATCGATAATTGGAGACCTATCACCCTACTTAATGTTGGATACAAGATCCTAGCCAAAGCTCTCTCCTTTAGGATTGTGAATCTACTCCCTAAAGTGGTGAACAACACCCAAACCAGCTTTGTCAAGGGAAGATACACCCTAGAGAATCTTATAACCTGTTGAGAGGCTATGGACTGGGCCAAAACCTCTAGACAACAATGCTCTATGTTGCTCATTGACTACGAAAAAACATATGATCGGATTGAATGGAAGTTTATACTAACTATGTTGGATAGTCTTGGATTTCCACCAACATCCTGTTATATGGTTTCTACCTTACTCCTTGGTGCTAAGGTTGTTGTTGAAGTCAATGGAGTAAGATCAGAATTCTTTAAAATCACCAGGTCCATTAGACAGGGATGTCCCCTTGCCCCATCTCTCTTTGTCATAGCTACAAACTCTCTCCATTACCTCCTTAGGGATGATTACCTATCTCCCAAAGTAAAAGGTATATCCCTCCCCAATGAACAAGATGTAACTAATATCCAATTTGTTGATGATATAGAAATCCTCATGAGCCTGGAGGAAGAGAATATGGTTTGATTGATGACCAAATTAGAATTATTCTTCCTGGCTTTAGGCAGTAAGATTTCAATTTCTAAATCTATAATGCTTGGCTGGGAACAACAACCCCCAGGCTGGTGGAGAAGATTTGACATAGAATCGGGAGGCCCTAACCACATTGTCAGATACCTGGGTATACCTTTTGCGGTGGACCCCAATATTAATGACATGTAGAACTAGGTCAAAGATAGGGTCCTTCACAAGCTTAAAAAATGGGACAACAACCTCTTGTCCTTCCCAGGTAGAGTGCAAGTATGTCAGAAGATTCTTTCTTCATACCCCATATACTATTCCTCAGCCTGGCTCTTTAACCAAAATCATTTTAGCATCTTTCAAAAGATTATTAGGCAATTTCTTTGGTCAGATGGTAGAGGGAATAAGAGAACACATGTTGTCTCATGGGAATGGTGCACCAGAGAGAAGGTCTGGGGAGGCCTAGGGCTAAAGGACCTCATAACCCAAGGTACAACCCTAGCTGCTAAATGNATTGCTAAGGCCTCCATGGGAGAGGAACCATGGAAGATCTTGATTAGGAACAACCTGTATAGGGCTCATCCTTGTATATCCAAATACTGGGATAAGCTCTGTTTCTTAGACCTTCTCGGGATGGAAAGTAAGGTTATAGTCCATGGCTCAGATGTATTCAAAGCCATCTGGAAGCGCTGGAGTTGTGTCAGGAAGTTCCTCTGTAACAAGGAACCACTAGAAGGGCGCGGGGTAATCTATGGTGGAAAATCAATTTGGTGGAACCTTAAGCACAAGAACAAGCCACTGGCCTTACTTCAAGGTTGCTCTGCTAAGAGATGGGCAGATTGTTGCCCCACTTTTGGTCTACACGCCTTAGAGAAAAAAGTGGATGTTTTATGCTTCGTAGTGGTCTTGAAAGCTTCGTGTAAGTCCTGAGTCTAAGTCTAGCTATCTTCTTAGGTTAGGAGGCCTTTATCGGATTTCCCTAAATTTCCTTCTCTTTTGTGAGATGGAGGGAATTTGTATCTGAGATCGTGTTTCATTGGGTAGGTTGAGTTCCCAAATCTGGTAAAGGTCACATTTTGAAGGATTCTAACATTGGTTTTATATGCAGTTGAAGTATTTTGCCTTAAACATTTCCTTTTGCAGCATTGGCAGAAAATTGGTTCTGAGCTTCTCCTTGGCGGAAAATCACTTGTAGAGTGTGTTTTCCAGAACAAACAAAATTTAAAGTATCAGAGGTCAGTGGAAGTTGAAAATGAGAGATTTGGGAATAAGAAAGCTTTGGGCATTTAGATCAAATCTATTTCAGGCAAAAGGAATGATCGAACGAGGAAGAATTCAAGATGCAAGCTTACTGGTGAAAAAGTGGAAAATGGCTTCTCCACTACTCCAACAGGCGNACAAACAAAATTTAAAGTATCAGAGGTCAGTGGAAGTTGAAAATGAGAGATTTGGGAATAAGAAAGCTTTGGGCATTTAGATCAAATCTATTTCAGGAAAAAGGAATGATCGAACGAGGAAGAATTCAAGATGCAAGCTTACTGGTGAAAAAGTGGAAAATGGCTTCTCCACTACTCCAACAGGCGGGTTTCAACCTACGGAGTACGTTTTCTGCCAAACCATTAAAATGGAGGATTTTTGAAGAATAATCGATCTTGTGAGTAATCCAAGGCATAAGGAAAGCAAATAAACCAATGACATACAATTTTAGCATCTCAATAAGCTAAAATTCTCCTTTAGTGGATTTTTGAGTAGAGAACACTCCAAAGACATTTCTCCGCCGAAAGGGAAGCAAAAAAGTGATTTTCCGCTACCTCCAGAAAGTTACCGTTACGGTTACTAAATTGAAAGGATTTTTCTTAACGGACTGTAGGGGTAAAAGTAATTAATTCAAATAAAGTCATTTTATGCCATAATGGACTTTTTCATTAATGCTTAAGCCTTTTCATTCGTGTTGCGTGGGAAGTTAGTCGTTAAACGGTAAGAATTCAAAGTTATAAAATCAGTGAGGCATTACAAACAAGATCTACCATCTGTTTAACAAATTGTCTAAATCTAAAGCTCTCGACTATAGTTTTTCTTTTCTCTTGTGTTCTTGAGAGATATCCCTAATCCCCAGTCAGAATCAGTTGAAGCATGGCTACTAAATTCATGGGATTTGATGGGATGAATGGCATCACATATGACTGGCATAAAATTATGAACACCTCCTTGAAGTTCTTCGATATGCAGAACTTTGAGAGCAGATTGAAGGCAGACCAAATACATTTTGTCACTAAGAAGTTAAAGGAAAGTGGGTTAGTAGAAGCTGTCAGTTTTCCTGTTGTCATTCAAGCTCCTGAGCTTGTTCGAGAGTGCATAGCTCGATATAATCTAGATACCAAGAAAATCCTCCTGCCCAATGACATGGTGCTTCTATCCATTGATCGAGATTCTGTCTAGAACTCCTGGCACATTCTAGAGTAGGCTGAATATTCAAAAATAACATATAGTCAAGCGGTTACCGAATATGGAGCAAAGAAGGCAGTGTGGAAGAAGGAAATAATGAAGTCATGGTTTCAAGAGTCGAGGAGCGCCAAAGGAGGTTGCCAAAAACATTATACGGCATGAATTTGAATTTGGATATTGTAGACATCTTGGTGCTCCTCCATAGGATCTGAGGTGAGAGTGACGCACTGAACTTCATTGAGCACCATTTCTTCTTAATATAGGTGATCTGTTCTCAACACCATTTCATTGATTGGGCTCTTATGGTAAGAAAAAATCTCTCCAGTGCCCTTAGTAGAGCTAAGCTTCAGAATGAGTTCTATATGTCTTCATTCCTTTTATATATATTGGCCACAATTCAAATTTGGTCAGGGCTTCCTAGATTAGAAGAGTTCCCAGAAGATGTTAAAAGCTTTGAATTTTTCCCCTGTCTACAATTACATAATAGTTATGCTAAATATCTCAGAGTTAACGATGCATTCACCATGAGACTGTGAAGGGAGCTACAAGGTTGCCCAGAAAGGAGATTTTCTCCTAAAGCCATGGCTTTTATCAGCCAATTTGGGTGCTTTTTCATTCAATTTGCAAATTTCTCATATATTCGTCTTGCAAGATTTGATGACTTCCCTTTGAAGTTTCCTAGATATCCCAATGATATGATCGTGCTGGTCGAGGTGATGAGACATGCACTCCAAGTGAATCTGATCTATGCTGATGTTAAGAAGAAGGGCTACGATTTCCTGATAACCATTGGAGCCTATAGTTGCACATCCCGGTCCAAGGCAAAGAATGTTCTAAAGACATTCTCAAAGAGGTTTCACTTTGAAACATATGATGTCTTAAGGCCGCAGTATGATCCTGTAAATTATGCCTGAGATTTCTCGCAAATGATTCATGCAATTCATCATGTTGATGATATTGAAGACTACTAGGCTAACTGCAAAGATGACTTAGAGAGTAGAGAGAGGTTCTATGCTAGGTTAACTATTGAACAAATCAAAAGGTTCAAAGTTAACATTGATGTGGAGGGATTAGAAGATGATGGCCAGCACATGTATGACAATACATACTTGGAGAAGATTAAGCCCCTTCCTATAAGCTCCGAACGCATGCTAGGTCAAGCTATTAATGACTTACAGACCTTGATGGGTGGAATCTACAAAAGAACAGAGAAGTGGGTCGAATGGACTACAGGCAGAAGGAAGAGGTCGGAAAGGAAGCCTCCTTCTAAGTGAACCCCGACAAAAGATACTTCGATCACTTTAGAAATGATCCCAACTATGGCTAAAGGATCATCTCAGCCAGCCGATGGAGGTGATGAACCTCCTGAGAAAGAGATCCAACTAAAGAAAACATGCAAAGAGGGATCACTTCCAAACATCGGGTCAACAGAAGAAGCAGTTTCTACAGACCTAGCCAAGCCTACAGAAGAGCCCACTAAAGGTGCAGAACCTGAGAAATCAGTTAAAGCTAGTGTTGTAGATACACAGGTCAACACTTCGACCCAAGATACTCCAAGGCAAGGATTCCCTATTGTAGTAGAGGTGGGTGAAGATAGCTCCAATACCTCAGCCACAGAATTGGATGAGAGAGTTGAAAAGCAACAAGAAGCTTCTCAAGTCATTAGATTAGTTTCCTCCTCTCCTACATCAGTGAATCCATTTGCTTCCAGGCCTGAAGCTACTCCTCTGATCATCAGGAAGTTGTTCATAGAATAATTGGTTTCTGCTTCCAAAGTTACCAGTGTTGAATCCTAGATAGTACATACTCTAGAGCATAAAAGGAAGAGAGCAGAGGAAGGGACTTCCAGCAAATATACTCTCTCACGAGCCTTGCAACCCAACACTACTATGGGTAAAGTAAAGAAGGTGGAGACAATGTCTACACTGGGTTGAGATCCTCAAACAGGGCATTTCACTATGGAGGTGGCCAAGCCTACAAAGTAAGGTAGATTCAAAGATATGACTGCCTCCAATTTTCAGTTACAGTCATTTGACATGGGGCTTGCTTGGCATGACACCAAGGTTGATTGGTGGAAGTCCACCAATGTGGTAATAGAAGAAGAGCTTGAGGATCTCAAGACTGCTAAAGTTCAACTTAAGGTAGAAATAGCTGAGCTAACTAACTTCATCAGATAGCTCATCACTCCATTAGCAAGTGTTCCCAGTACCCAGATCACTTTTGATCCTAGTGTTGCAGAGAACCAAGCCATCCTAGCCAAGTTGCAAGAGGACCAATAAACAAATGTCAAGATCAAGGAGGAGAAGAACAAATATTTTAAACTCCTTCAAGGTCTGCACATGGAATCACAAACAAGTGGCCAAGGAAAAGAAATGATCAGATTGGCTAATATGAAAAAATAATTTTTTGATTATGTACATAAGCTGGCAGAACAATCTTCCTCCCATTTGGACAAGGTGCCAGAACTCCAACAGTTGAGCAGATGCATTTTTAAGGCCATGGAAGAGCTGAAAGATCAGACAGATGCAATCAAGAGTCTAGCCAAAGAACATTCCAGATGGCTCATCAGATATACCAATGTCCATGTTAATAGACACGAAGAGCTCATCCAAGTCATTACAACTGTCACCGCCTATATGGTTAAATTAGACAAGGAGAAGAAAATGGAAGCATAGTTAGATTCTCTCCCCTTGTACCAAATTTTGATATTTATTGTAACGGATAAAATTTTTTTTATCATTTCTGATTGGAGAAGTGGGACCTTTTCGGTTACCCTTTTGTAACGGTCCAACTCTGGAACCCTATATGTACTATTTTCCAAATCAATGAAAGGGTCAGCTAAATTTTGGTGTGAAAGATAGCATTTTGCTGAGTCAAATTTGTATGTCTGAATGCCATTTCTTTAACTGCTCCACTGCATTGCATTTATCTATATATTACATTCAAATGTTTCTTTGGAATTAGATTTACAGTTTGTGGTTGAACCAGAATTCTATATTATGATTTGATACAGTTAATTAGGGGGAAATCTGGTGTTATTCTAAGTCTTGGAGATGTCTCTGTGAAATAGATTGATTCATTGCCACTTTATCATTAAATCTTTAAGTCTTGCATTTGCATTTTCATTATCAGTTATTGCATTACCAATTTTAAGAAGTCATATGATTGATGAAGTTTTGAAATTGGCTAAAGTCAGAATTGAATTTATCCTACCTGAGCTATTTCCTGTCTAGGTTTAGCTTGGTTTACCTCTTTTGTTCTCGGGTCAAGAACATACCCCTGTTAGAATAGGAAGGATCAATATTCATTGAAGATCATTTACTTAAGGGAGCTGTACCTTTAAATTCAGAGGGAAATTAGTTGTTTAGTCACAATTTCCCAACTGTTGTATTCAATTGTTCTTAAATATTTGGGTATTCTAGAGTTAAAGTGAAAAATAAAAATCTGTTTACCATCAGATTTTTGGCGACTCTACTGGGGAAACAAATAGTCATTATACCAGAAGCATACCATGAGGAAAGATAGTGCTTCCCCATGAAAGCATAATCCCTGTGCTCCAACTGAATCTTGGATTCTAAGACGATTAAGAGGATCTCATTTCCTGACTAAATACTTTTTTTCTGGAAATACATAAGAAGCACTAAGCACTATAGAAACGCTAGTCAAGTGATAGAGTATGAAGCTAGACTAGAAGAATAGTTGGAACCCTGGAGCCCAAGAGGTTTCTTAGGAGTGCAAAGAAAGAAGGTGGTACAGACCCAGTTTTTGAGAGACTTGCAAACCTCAATTTTTCTCTACTTGAAGTACCCCGTCGAAAGAACAGAAATACTAAGAGAAAAAGTAGACCTCCTTCACCTCCTAAACAATAAACTCTTTTGTCTACCACTTGTCAAGTGTTATATTTGCATGGAGTAGTTGCTCCTCCTATTTTCAATCTAACACCCTATCTACCTCTGATAATTATGGCACTTCCTTGGGCCACTGCAGTTGGACCATTGCAATTGGTAGCAAATAATCCCCTCCCTTTAGGTTCAAGAAATAATTTCCCCAAATTCTCTGGAGATGGGAAAGTATCTACAGATGAACACATTTTTGCAGTATTTTCTTTAGTTAATATCTTAGTAGTGCGAGAAGAAGATGTGACCATCATATTATTCATTGAGACCCTTGTTGAAGGTGCTGCTGATTGGTTCCATCACTTGCCCAATTCTTCTATCAAAAATTGGGCTTCTATGAGAGCTGCTTTTGAAAGAAGATTTAAAACTGCTGAAGATGAACCTGCACTATTGACACAATTGACCTCCATCAAGAAAGAGACTTCTATCAGTATGAGAGATTTTGTGGCTAAATTCAACAAGCTTGTAAATCGTATCCCAGTAGCCGACAGGCCTACTGCAGGGAATTTGAGAACATTTTTCAGAAGTGCTATACCTCCCAACATCAGTTATGATTTGAGAAGAATGAATCCAGCCACTTTGGACCTTTCCCAAAGGACTGTGGTGGAGTTAGAAGACCACATGATATCGGCAGAAAAATGGAAAAAGAGAAATACAATCTAGAGCCAGTACTAGTAACACCACATCATCAGATGAGATGATTCAAAAATTATCCAATGAATTCATCACCTTCAAGAGGCAGCTTCCTGGATTGAGTAGCCTAGAAGAAACAATGAAGGGAGGAATGTCGATGGAAAGACATTACAGTTGATTTCTCCACCACAAAGATTAGCTATAGAAGCTCCTCCTAAAAGGGGAAACATGTGTGCCTTCCACTTAACTACAAATCATGATGGAGAAAGTTATCCTGATGTAGCTCGTGCTTGGAAAATGCATCAGACTGACGATTGGAATGCTGGAGTGTCTAGAGCTGAACCAGATTCATATTCACATGGAGAATTTGAAAACTTATATTTAGAGTATGAATCAGATTCATAACAGGGAGAAACATGTTATGCTACCATAGACGGGACCTCCTATATAGTCTTAACCCGGAGTCAGAAAGATAAGGGCCCCACTTCCACATCTCCACCAAAGAATAATGAGGCATCTACTTCCAACTCTAAGGAGGCCAACCAAGGAGTAAGGATCCTACAACTGGGTAAGGAACAAATCCCTTTTGATATTATTCAATTATGTAGAGATTCCAGAATTCAGATTTCCCCCATAGACTATCTTAAGTCTAATCCTATAGAACTGCAAAAACTAGTAGATTACTGTAAAGAAGGGAACCCGAGTTTAAACCATAATGTCATGACTACCACAGAAAATGAGTCTATATTTATAGACCAAATTGAACAAGGTGAGTCATCTGTGTTGGCTACTTTCCGAGGCCAAAATCCTAACCCGTTCTATGTGTCATTATATATTAATGGTTGCAAGTTAAGCAACTGCATAATAGACTCTGGAGCCTCAGAAAATGTGATGTCATTGACTATAGCTAAAGCCTTAGGACTTACCCTCACTAAAGCCCATGGTAGGTGTTATTCTATGGATTCCAAATAAGTACCCCTAGTTGGGCAAATCAAAGATGCCCAGGTGGCTCTAGCAGCACATCCTGAGAATAAAATGCTATTAATAATACTTGTTGCTGATATACCTGCTAGTTACGGTTTGTTTCTAAGAAGGAGTTTCTACAAAGACCTGGGAGGGGAAATAAAGCTAGATTAGTCTCAATCTCTAATCCCAGTGGGTAACAAAAAGATAAAGCTGGTCCCTGAAGAGAAAGCTAAGTTTACAGTGTTGAAATCTAATGACCCTAAAGCCCAAATTCTGTATCAATAATTAGAATTTGGTAACTATATGATGTTTACTGATGATCATGATGAAGGAATGGAACCTGGAGAAGAGGAAAAGTAGTCTTTCACCAAAGAAATGCCACCCCAGATCTGGACTCTTGAATTTGATGGTAGCTGTACATCATCAGGATCTGGCGCAGGCATGGTCTTAATATCACCAAATGGAGTATGTGAGCCCATAGCTCATAATTTGGAGTTTGGGAACACTAATAATACAACTGAGTATGAAGCTCTATTATTGGGCATTATTGCAGCAAAGGAGAAGGGTGTGAAAATATTGAGAGCTTGAGGCGACACGGGGTTAATCATGCACCAAGTCAAGAATCAATACTCTGTAAAAAATCAGATATTAAAAAACTATAGAAACAGAGTATGGGATGAAATAGAAGCATTGGATGCATTCTTTATTGAATATGTACCGAGAGAATTGGATTCCAAGGCAGAGTCTTTAGTAGTGTCAGCCTCATTACTCCTCCCTCATCCAAAGTTCAAGGATAAGAAGTACCAATCAGAGGTTGTGTATCGACCATCTGTGCCTGATAATGTAGAAGTTTGGAAAGTGTTTGAAGATGAAAAGAACCTCCTCATCTTTTTGGAGAGTGGTGGAAACTTCTATAAAGATGCTCCTGGTGATCATAAGGAAAATTGTCATGACAAATAGAAGAAGGACAAGTTAGAGGTCATCCAGTTGCAAGGCAATATCATCCCTCCCCACTTAGTTACACTTGAAAAAATCTTCAACATACATGATACTTTTGTTAAGAAGAAGAGAATTGAAAGAGGTCCTACCACTGGCGAGTATGAAGGAATTAATATCGGAAGTGAAAATGACCCCAAGATGATCAATATTGGGAAATGTTGCACTGAAGAAGAAAGGGAAGAGGCCAGGAAACTCTTCCTGGAATACCAAGATGTTTTCACCTGGAGTTATGAAGATCTGAAAAGCTTTATGAATGGTAAATTCAAACACCAGATTCCCTTAAACCCTGAGGCTACCTCGTTTAGGCAGAAACAAAGGAATTACAATCCTAAAGTTACTGATGCAATATTTAGGGAAGTGGACAAAATGCTTAAAGAAAGGATTATCTACCCTATCCATCACTCTACCTGGGTGGCGAATATAGTACCTGTGAGGAAGAAGAATGGAGAAATAAGGATCTGTGTAGACTTCAGAAATCTCAATCGGTCCTCTTTGAAAGACAACTATGCCCTTCCCAACATGGATCATCTATTGCAGACCGTAGATGGAGCTGACATGATGTCTATGTTAGACGGCTTCTCGGGGTACAACCAGATAGAAGTGGAGAAAGCAGACCGGCATAAAACAACTTTCACTACTCCATGGGGCACTTTTGTGTATCACAAGATGCCATTTAGGTTGATCAATGCTAGGAAAACCTTTCAGAGAGGTATGGATCTTTCTTTCAGTGATATGAAGAACAAAATAATTGGTATGTATCTGGATGATCTCACTATGTTTTCCAGAAAAAGGGTAGATCATATAAATGATTTAAGGAGAGTATTGCAAAGGTGTAGAGAGGACGAGATTTCACTGAATCCCAAAAAATCAATTTTCTGTGTGACTGAAGGGAAATTGTTGGGACACATTGTTTCCCAGGAAGGCATAAGAATTGATCTAGAAAGGGTGAGAGCAATCCAGCAATTGAGCTTACCTATGAACAAAACTAGAGTGAAATCATTTTTTGATTAGGTAAACTTTCTGAGGTTCGTTCTAAATTTTTCTGAGATTACCAAATGCATAGTAGACATGATGAAAGGAAATGTAAATTTCAAGTGGAATGACTCTGGTAAACAAGCTTTCAAAAGCATCAAGAATGCCATAGTCAATGCCTCGATGTTATGTCATCTAGATTACAAGAAGGATTTCATAATTTATTGTTATTCTTCCGAGCACACTCTATCATCCATCCTCATGCAGGAGAACAAGGAAGGAGTTCAAGCTCCTATTGCTTTTATGAGTACACCTCTGAAAAATCATGAGCTGAGATACTCTCAGACTGAAAAGATGCTTTCGCAATAGTAAAAGCTTTAAATAATTTCAGATTCTACATTTTACACTCTCACTCTCTTGTATATGTGCCTGACATAGCCGTAAAAAGCATATTGACTCAGCAGGACATGGGATGTAATAACAGAGGAGCATGGGTGGCTAAGACTCAGGAATATGACATAGAAATCAAGCCCACTAAGCTGGTGAGAGGAAATGCACTATGTAAAGCGATGGCGGAAAAACCAAGTGGACGAAGACCTTGAAATCACACAAAATGTCCTAACAGTAAGTATGCAAGATCCGTGGTTTGAAAATATTGTGTATTTCTTGACATATGGTGAATGTCTTGAAGGATTGACTTTTAAGAAAAGAAGATATCTAAAACTAAAATCTTCTAACTATATAATTTGGGAAGATAGATTGTATAAGAGATCTATAGATGGAACTTTCCTCTTGTGCGTTGACAAACAACATCAAGAGAAGTTGTTAAGGGTGTTTCACGATGAAGCTTGTAGTGGACATTTCTCCTCGTCAGTTACTGCATTCAAGATATTGAGACAATGCTATTACTGGTTGGAAATGTTTAGAGATGCATATCATTGGGAAGCGAGATGTGAGAAATGTAGAATGTATATTGGAAAACCATAGTTAGCAGCACTACCCCTTAGACCAGTGATAATTGAAGGTCCTTTTCAATAGTGGGGTCTTGATTTCATTGGTCCTATAAATCCCACGTCTAGTGCAGGCCATACCTACATAATCACTGCGACTGACTACTTCACGAAATGGGTGGAGGCGAAAGCAACCAAGAAAACTACTTTGGAGGTAGTATGTGAGTTTATCAAAGAGAACATCTTGGTAAGATTTGGTGTGCCTGTTAAGTTAGTTATGGATAATGCCACATACTTTTCTTCTCAGGAAATTACCAAATTTTGTTTTGAGTATGGCATTATGATCAGTCACTCGTCTGACTATTTCCCTCAAGGAAATGGTCAAGTTGAGTCCAGTAACAAAAATTTGGTGAGCATCATGAAAAATCTTGTAGCAGACAACCAGAGAACTTGGCACAAGAAAATCTATGAAGCCCTATGGGTAGACAGAGTGACTCCTAAAAGATCCATTGGTGTATCCCCTTTTGAAATTGTCTACAGGATCGAAGCCAGTCTTCCATTGCCATTAGAACTGGCAACTTGCAAACTGAGAACAATAGTAGAAGATGGTATATATGAAGATGGTTTAGCAAACTGAGAACTTCAAGGTTGCTCTGCTAAGAGATGGGTAGATTGTTGCCCCACTTTTGGTCTGCACACCTTAGAGAAAAAAGTGAATGTTTTATGCTTAGTAGTGGTCTTGAAAGCTTCGTGTAAGTCCTGAGTCTAAGTCTAGCTATCTTCTTAGGTTAGGAGGCCTTTATCAGATTTCCCTAAATTGCCTTCTCTTTTGTGAGCCGGAGGGAATTTGTATCTGAGATCGTGTTTCATTGGGTAGGTCGAGTTCCCAAATCTAGTAAAGGTCACGTTTCAAAGGATTCTAACATTGGTTTTATATGCAGTTGAAGTATTTTGCCTTAAACATTTCCTTTTGCAGCATTGGCAAAAAAATGGTTCTAAGCTTCTCATTGGCAAAAAATCACCACAGAGTGCGTTTTCCACAACAAACAGAATTTAAAGTATCAGAGGGCAGTGGAAGTTGAAAATGAGAGATTTGGGAATAAGAAAGCTTTGGGCATTTAGTTCAAATCTATTTCAGGCAAAAGAAATGATCGAACGAGGAAGAATTCAAGATGCAAGCTTACTGGTGGAAAAGCAGAAAATGGCTTCTATGCTACTCCAACAGACGGGTTTCGACCTAGAGAGTACGTTTTTTGCCAAACCATTAAAATGGAGGATTTTTGAAGAATAATCGATCTCATGAGTAATCCAAGGCATAAGGAAAGCAAATCAAGCAATGACATACAATTTTAGCACCTCAATAAGCTAAAATTCTCCTTTAGTGAATTTTTGAGTAGAGAACACTCCAAAGACATTTCTCCGCCGAAAGGGAAGCGGAAAAGTGATTTTCCGCTACCTCCAGAAAGCTACCGTTACGGTTACTAAAGTGAAA
>MU223789.1:93026-114604 GCA_018584345.1 Thuja plicata
TTGCTAGACTATAAGGAGTAAGAATTCTATTTTCTTATGTTTCTTTCAAAGGATTCAAAGTATACCAAATGGATGTTAAATCTACATTTCTTAATGTAATACTAGAAGAAGAGGTATACATTGAACAACCTGAAGGGTTTGTTGATCCTAACAAGAGGAACATGGTTTGTAGACTACACAAAGTCTTCTATGGATTGAAACAAGCACTGAGAGAATGGTATGAAAGACTTCACTCTTATCTCATTAGTATTGGATTTATTAGAACAAGTGATAACAATAATCTATATTTGAAAGAAGATATTGATGATAAGATTTTGATTGATGAGATATTTTTTGATGATATCATATTTGGAGGTAGTGATATACTATGCAAGTCATTTGCTGATGAAATGAGCAAAGAATTTAAGATGTCAATGTTTGGAGAGATCAAATTTTTTCTTGGTCTACAAATCTACAATAGGATGCAGGCATCTACATCACACAATTCAAATACATCAAAGAAGTTATGAAGATATTCAAAATGGATGACTCCAAACTAGTTGGAACACCTATGGAAACCAGGTGCAAATTGACAAAGGAAGACAAGACAACCGAGGTAAATCAAACCTTATACAGATCTATGATTGGCAAGCTAATGTATGTTATACACACTAGACCAGATATAGCACATGCAGTTGGTATAGTTGCAAGATTCTTTGATAATCCCAAGGAATCACACATGACTACTGTTAAAAGAATTCTGAGATATCTGAAGAATACCGAAGACTATGGTTTGTGGTATAATAAAGAAGGAAAATTTGAGCTACAAGTTTATACCGATGCTGATTGGGTTGGAAACATAGATGATAGAAAGAGCACAATAGGAGGAGCATTCTTTATGGGTGAAAAACTTGTCACATGGATAAGTAAAAAGAAAGGATGCATATCTCAATCAATTGCAGAAGCAAAATATGTGGCTACTGCTGCAAATTGCTCTAACATTTCATGGATCAAGAAATTGTTGAAAGGTATGAATGAAGAAATTCTTGAACCATTAATTATCTATTGTGATAATACTAGTGCTATAAACATCTCAAAGAACCCTGTGATGCATGCTAAGACAAAGCACATAGATATTAAGTATCATTACTTGAGGGAAAAAGTACAAGAGAAAGAGGTGATACCAGAATATGTACAATCCAAAGACAACTAGCAGACATATTCACAAAGCCATTGCCAAAAGATACATTTGAGTACCTGAGAAAAAGACTAGGGGTCTGACCCTTGTCTACTGGTCACTGGGCTGACTAGAAGGCCGCATCAGCCTACACATTATCAGAAGATCAATCATGTTGATGCAAGCAAAGATATGGACTTCATTTACATATCAGTCCACTCAAGGGAAAAAAAGATTTCAAAGGGAGAAAAATATTGTTGGCTACTACAGAGCTGTATTGCTAATGGACAGAAGAATTCAATGATATATTTATGTTTGGCATTGCTGTCAAAGGGAGAGAGATATTCAAATATGAAATATCTATATCTATCATGATCATCCAAAGGGAGAGAAGAGAAATATCCATCAGGGAGAGGAACAATCAAAGGGAGAGAAAGATTCAATGAAGTAAACCATCCATCTAAGGGAGAGAATTGAAAAGTTAACACTGCATATCTATCCAGAAAAGGGAGAAGAGATTCTACAAGAAAGGGAGAAATCAGAAGACAGAATTGCTACACCTATCCATTGAAGGGAATAAAGAAAAGAAAAGCACTCTGCAAGAATCAAATCTAAGCTAGAAGAGCTTACCGAGAGTCAGATATTTGAATTTTTTATAGAACAATAAGTTTGGTATGTTATGGCATGTTTTACATTACATATTTCATATTGAGTTGATAGTATGTTGCCATCAATGCCAAAGGGAGATATTGAAGAACTATAACTGATTGAATGTTTGAAGATGATAAGTTGATGATCATCGAGTTGCAAAAAGTAAATGCAAGACATTAAATTAGTTAATGTATTGTATTCTCATTGATGTCAACCTAATATGTTATGATTGCTCATGCACATATTGTCAAAAAACTTGAAGATTTAAAAGAGATAAAGTTTTTGTTGTTGGTAAAGGTATACACCAAGTGACAGGGTTACCCGAGAATAGTGAACCCCGATTAGTTCACAGTGTTGCCCGACGGACAGACAACACCGATGAACAGTGTTACTCGAGAGACACAGTGTTACTCGAGAGAACAATGTTACCTGAGATCAGTGTTACTCGAGAGACACAGTGTTACCCGAGAGAACAATGTTACCCGAGATCAGTGATACCCGAGAAAGTGTTACCGAGCAAACTAAGAGTTGATGACTGAAATCAACTGGAGTTAGAAAATGAAAAAAACTACTTAGCTGGTAGGAGCTATATTTAGAGTTTACTGATTGATTACTTTATTTTTATCGACCAGTTGAACTAAGGATAAGAAAAAGATTTAAAGCTAGTTTTATTCATATTTGTCAAGGAGAAATCTACAAAATAAAACTAAAAAAAATCTTTAAAGATTAAAGCAATGCATGGTGGGATTTGCGGATCAAGAAGAAATCTATGTCAAGAACAAGAAAGACAAGGAGATTGAAATGATGAAATCATGTCTATATAAAGAGACAAGTAATTCATTATGAAATAGAGGAATGCTGAATACAATCCTGGTGAAGATAGAAGTCTTCATGCAAATCTAATCATACAGGCTGAAGAACAGAGCTAAGAATTCTGCAGACACCGAGCAACAAAAGCAAGAGCATTCACCAAGAAGAAAAGAAGAAAGAAGAGGAGAAAAGGAATTGAAGATAATATTGATCAGAGAGGTATTATGGACTAACAATAGATCTAAAAATATGCAAAGTAAAGTTGTATTATTGAACAGATCATTTACTATTTCAGTTTAACCATTGATTCAGAAAATCTCTTAACCAAGTGGGATTTAACCATCCTTATTGTATTGGGATACTCAAGAGTATCAAAAGGTTTTCTTGTTGACAACATAGTGATAGTTTTGAATCCTCTAACAAGGTCACACTTAACAGTGTGTTTGTAGTCTTTAACAGGGTTGGCTCTTCACCGAGCTCACTTCAGAAGAGTGAAAATTTTGGGTTACTGATCCCAAGTGGTTTTTCCCTTAACAGGGTTTCCACATTAAAAATACATGTGTCAAATATGTAAATGGTTCATTTCTTTGATGTTTTTCTTTACAAATTACTAAAATAGGATTGGTCAATAAACATTAAGTTTAATTGTTGCTATTCAGTAAAGCTTAGAAATAGATAAATAATATATTCACTGAGTAGCATAAATTTGATAAGATTACTTAAAGGCATACATCTTGTAGGACTGAATGATAACTGAAGATATTATATTTGTGATATAAGTTCAGGTTGGATTATTGGATTATTATTTGAGGCCACTGATTCACCCCCCTCCTCATTTATTCTAACAAGTTTTCTATGGAATAAAGCACACCCTAGAAAATATCTAGGGTGTAAAATATAAGTCTAATTTAAATTTTATATATATTAAGGAGGAGTTGAAGTATGCTTAATAAATTAATGTGAATTATATTATGATTTGGTATGTGTTGAAGTAAATATAATAAAGAATTTAAGTGTTTATTTTAGGTATTAATATAATATAAATTTAATTTGATATGCTATTAGGATACAACTATGTAGTTTTTGAATCAAACTTATTGATTCATGTTTCATGAGTAGTGGTTCATAGGAACCCATATCTCATGAGAGTGAGTGGAACCCTTATCACTCATTGCATCTAGGTGATGCTCACAGGAGTGAAACATTGAGCCTTCTTGGGAGGTCGCCCATCCCAGTATTACTTAAATTCAAGCAAGCTTTACCATGGAGTTTCGTCCAAGGTTAAGCCCACTTAAAACTTGTTACTTAATTTGAAAACCCTTTAGCAAGTGTTGTGCCTTATGAACCATTCATTATAGAGCCCCTTTAGCTCATCAATTGATGAGTAGGAGATATTTTCCACAACAAGTCAAATTGTGATATTCCTATTAGGATTCAACTTTGTAGTTTTTGAGTCAAACTCATTGACCAATGTTTCATGAGTAGTGGTTCAAAAGAACCCATCTCTCTTGAGAATTAATGGAACAATTAGCACTCATTGCATCTAGGTGATTATCAGAAGGGTGAAACATCAGGCCTTCTCAGGAAGTCACCCATCCCAATATTGCTCCAACTCAAGCATGCTTAACCACGGAGTTTCCTCCACGGTTAAGACCACTTAGCTTGTTACCTATTTGAAAAACTTTCAACAATTATTTTTCCTTATAAGCCATTCATTATAGAGCCCATTTAGCTCATCAATTGATAAGTAGGAGGTATTTTCCACAATAAGTCAAATTGTGATACTACTATTGGGATTCAATTGTGTAGTTTTTGAACCTCATTTTGGGATTGGATTAAGATATTGATATTGATATGATATTGTTATAAAGAGGTAGGAACCTCAATTTTGGATTGGATTGAGACACCGATTATTTATTTCATGGTCACTAAATTAGATTGTTTTTACCACAATATGATATTTGTAATAAATAGAGAGAAACAAGAATGTGGGGTTGGATTAAGATAATGATTCTTTTAATGTAAAAATTGGTGTAATGGTTACTAAATTGCTTCTCTAGTACCTATGAATCATTAATATTTGATTTTTTTCACCCCAACATTCTACACATGATTAATGTCCGATTGTCTATAATTCATGAAACGTGTTTAGATGATACATCATACTTGCCATTGCAAATAAAATTTATTCTATTGTTAGGACTATATTTCCATTAAATCATTCACCATGATTTGGATCTTGTTCCTTACACCAAGCATTGACATCCATGTCATAATCTCATTTCTAAAATCTCTTTAAAATAATGGCATTATTGTTTATGTATCATAGACATGCATAAGCATATATACATTGTGTTGTGTTATGTTATGTTTTGACATTGCATGCTAGAAAAGGGGAAAATATCTTTTAATTTGAGCTATAATGTGCTTTTGATTTTGATATTTAATCACTGTTTAAATAAATTATTACTGGTACACAAAAAACTCACATTGATATTTGGCTTCAATTGCCATGAAATGTCTAGCAATTTCTGTAATGATTTTTGCTTCTTTTATCACAATTTGAGATGTTAAGAAGTTATAGTAATGTACATTTTTATGTGCAAGTTGCACATCCTCTTAACACTTGGTGTAGTATGGGAAGTGCATTTTGACCAAAGCTTGACATTCTTAATCTCTAAGAAAATCATTCAATGATACTTGAGACAGAACAATAATTAGGCTTGTAATGTAGATGATGTGTTGGTTTCTAGATTCCTTTTAGTGCACCACATTTATTTTTTTGTTTCTTAGGATGAGATAAAATGTTTGAATATGAAAAAGTACTCAAGGATCAAATGTGAGGATAATAAATTAATGCAAATGAATACCTTAAATTCAAGAGCATGAAATCAAATCATGCAAACATTTGTTAAGATGACCTTATGTGTGAAAGGAATGGGCAATAGTCAACCAAAATATAACTCTAAAATTTGATATTTTAAGAGGTTAAGCCTATGAATGTAGGATCGAAGACATGGAAATGCTTAGATCCAAGTGGATAATGGATATGTGAGATAGGTGCATAGATAAAGACAACTATTATGCAATATAGGTAAATGTATTGGTGTAATGTTCCTTTTTGGGATCACCTTATAATTTTCCCTAAACTTTCAAATCCAAAAAGAAACAAGAAGAAAAATATAGTTAGAGATATAATCCTCACTCAAGAATAAGATGCGATAAGCATGTTTTGGAAACCTGCAACTAAATTAAATAATGACGTAGATATGACTCATGGAATACATTCAGTTCTAGGGTTAGAAAAAATATATATCAATCCACACAAAAAATATCAATGATTAGGTAGGAACTCTGAAGAAAGACATGATGAGGTACCCCAAGTATTATCTACCCTAGGCACAATAGTATTCCACCTTATCATCTTTGGTCTCATGTGGCCCTTAACCATTCTCTTGAGGTGGTGTACCTAGCAAGGTTTGTATGCCGTTATCCTTCATCATGTCAACCTCTCACCTCTTATGATTGAGGATCCCTTCAACAATTGATCAATGTAGGGATGGTAGGGGAGCTACACTAGGGTGTCCTTAAACTGACCCTCAACCCTCGGCCCAAGGGCACGACCTTATCCTCCTTATCCTCATAAGGTCCTTAACCAATGTTCCTTAACGATCTTGATGAGGTGCCATACCTAGTGAGTAATCTTTCATCATTCCCCCTCCTTGCACTTCCTTCCTTCCACATGATCGATTATTAAAGAATTTCATATAAATATTTAGACCCAAGTATTCATCAATTGCACATAATCAGGTATAAATATATAGGCATTCTTATCAATAAGTATAATTATTAAGCTCATATACATCATTATTTTTTCATACAACAATAAGTAAGAGATTATAAATAGGTTATTCTGCTATATTCACAATTGCCTATGTTGTTTGATTTATTATCTCTATTGTATATTATTGCTTCCGTCATCCATTTAATTTGATTATTGTTGAATGATTAATATTCGTACATGAATAATTTGATTGATTGAACAAATTTCTTTGATTTGATGATTCGACATATTGCTTATGACTAAGTAATTGTTGATTAGATGGTTGAAAAGTGATGATATAATGAATACTAGTTCGATATAATGGTGATTGGTGATTGAATGAATGTTGACTTGATAGAGTGATGGTGGATTGCTGAATTGTATGTTTTCTTGATTCCAAGATGAAGTGATGATTGATGCGGATTTGATGATTCTTTGTTCAATCTTGCAGATTAATTGTTTTCTTAATTTATTGAGGGATTAATGATTGATGGATGAGTGATGATTGATAAGTCCTTCAATGCTCGGAATGAATTCTCCTTTATACTTTATTGGTGAAAGGGTCAAAACCTTTTATAAGAATCGAGTCAACACTTTTCATTGTTTCCTTTGAGAATAATATATTATTCCCCAAATTGATCTCCCTTGGATGTCTTCCTCAAATTCACCCCTTTATATCGTCCAATGTGAGGGAGAGTCACACCTCTTCATCATGTCTGCACCTTTGCAATGGTCACAACCTTTCATAATTACCACATTTTGAGAGAGTCACAACCCTTCATCATTAAATTGCCCTTTGAGAAAGTCAAAAGCTTTCATAATTACCACCCTTTGGAAGAGTCGCAACCCTTCACCATTTCTGCCCATCGAGAGAGTCACAACCTTTCATAGCTAGAACCCTTTGAAAGAGTCACAACCCTTCATCATTGTTGCCCTTTGAAAGAGTCACTTCCTTATTTTCTTCCCATTCCTTTCTTCTTCTCTTAATCCTTCTTTAATTCCTATGCTCTCCTCTTTCTTCTTTCCTCCATATCTCCTTTTAAATGAACTTTCCTCCCTATTATATCTTATGTTGAGAGAGCCACAACTCTTCATTGTGTATCTCTTGACCTTTTATTAAACTTAATTAACTTGTAATTATAGTATATTATTTATTTTTATAGTTTAATTTTATTATTATTTATTATTAGATCATATTTCAGAAAGAGGATATTACAATTAGAGCATGCACATATATATACAGAAGGAACAAGATAAATGTGTAGAAAAAAGTGTAAAAAAAAGTGTAAGGGGATGAATAAATATCATGAAGGGGTTTTACTTGATACAGAATTATACTTTTTGTCAATATATAAATGTAAGAATGTATTTCGTTAAATATAGTCTATAACCAAAATGTATAAATGAACTCTTTGAATGTTGATGAAGTTAAATGATTTTCAAATGAGCTCAAAAAAAAATAGTCTTAAAAATAAGGCCTCAATACCTCAATACTAAGTTGATGAAATAGATCTTAGATAGCAAAATGTTATTGTGAATGATTTTTTATATATTTATTTTGTACTTCTTGGGAGGGAGGGGGGAGGGAAGGAGGGAGCTGTTCAATTTTTTTGAGGCTCACTGAAATACTATGAAGTTAAAATCGAAGATGTGAAGAAAAAACGTTACAGGAAGAAGTAAGGGTTTTTGCAGATGTATCTTGAATGCCATATAGTCATTATCGTGAGCAAAGTGTTTCTCATGAATGATTTGTACAGCCAAGTAGAATCGAAGAAGTAATGGGTTTAGTAAGATGAAGCAGAAGCAGATCAACTGCTTCTTATCTCTCAAATCAATACAACACAATAAACATACTCAGTATTCCTCAGCTGCTGCACAATCCCATCAAGTTGAATCAGGAAAGTTGAATAATGTATTAAATGATAGTACGCAGGGGAGAATTGAAGTTGAAGTTCGTACAAGCAGGAAAGCTCCTGAGGAAGGGAGAAGTCTGCATGCTGCCATTATTAAAGCAGGTTTCGAGTTGGACATTATTTGGCAAAATCATATTGTCAACGTTTATGCCAAATGTAGAAGAATAGGTGATGCGCGCCAAGTGTTTGACAGAATGCCTGAGAGAAATCTGGTGTCTTGGTCTGCAATGGTTACGGGATATGCTCAGAATGGATGTGGCGAAGAAGCTGTGAAGGTGTTTCGTGAAATGCAGCGAGAGGGTATAAATCCAAGTGAGTTCGCTTACGCGAGTGTTAGCAGGGCATGCGCCGGTCTTGCGATTGCTGAAGAGGGTGATGAAATTCATGCCCAAGCAATCAAAACTGGATATAACTTGAATCTTTTTGTGGGTAGTGCTCTTGTTGACATGTATGCTAAATGTGGCATCATGGAGAATGCAAGAAAAATGTTTGATAGAATGCCTCAACGAAATGTTGTTTCCTGGACTGGGATAATTGCAGGATATATGCAAGATAGAAATGAGATGGAGGTGCTGAGCCTGTTTTGGCAAATGCAGCAGGCTGGTACAAAGCCAAACCAGTTTACAAGCTCTTGTGTTCTTAGTGCTTGTGCCAACCTACAAGCTCTCGAACAGGGAAAGCAGGTACATAGTGATGTTATAAAATCTGGACTTGAGTTGGATATTTTTGTTGGGAATTCCCTTATTGACATGTATGCAAAATGTACTAGGCTAGAAGATGCACGGCAAGTTTTCGAAATGATGCGTGAACAAGATGCCATCTCGTGGAATGCAATGATTTCTGCCTATTCCCAGAACAATCAAGGGGAGGGAGCCATGAAAATGTTTCAAAGGATGCAGTGGGCAGTAGTTAAGAAAGATGAAATCAGATTTTCTGCTGTTCTCGGGGCTTGTGCGAGCTTAGCAGCTTTGGGATATGGCAAGCAAATTCATTCCCTTGTCATTAAAAGTGGCTTCGAATCAGACCTGTATGCTGGGAACGCTCTTGTTGACATGTATGCAAAATGTGGGGGAGTAGAAGATGCATGCCAAGTATTCAACATGATGCAAGAACATGATGTGGTCTCATGGAATGCAGTCATTTTAGGATGTGCACAGCATGGGCATGGGGAGAAAGCAATTCAACTTTTTGGGCAAATGCAAGAAGCCGGCATGAAGCCGGATCACGTTACCTTTATCTCTGTGCTTTCTGCATGTAATCATTCAGGCCTAGTGGATGAAGGCCGTCGCTACTTTAATTCCATGACTCAACAGTATGGCATTGCACGAAGAATAGAGCACTATGCTTGCATGGTCGATCTTCTTGGCAGAGCAAGGCACTTGGATGAAGCCTACAATCTGATAGTCTCAATGCCCTTTGAACCCGACAGCCGCATGTGGGGACATTTGATTGGAGCTTGCAGAATCCACAGAAATATAGAGCTTGGAATAATTGCTGCAGAATGTCTACTACAATTGGAGCCACAGAATGCTGGTATACGTGTGTTGCTTTCAAACATATATGCTGAAGCTGGCAGGTGGGATGATGTAAGAAAAGTGCGAAAAATGATGAAAGACACAAAGGTTGTAAAGGAACCAGGACAAAGCTGGATTGAGATCAAAGAATCAGTGCATGTATTCTATGCAGAAGACCTATCGCTCTTGCAAACAGAAGAAATATATACAATGCTGAAGAGATTTTTGGACAGATAAGGGCAAAGGGCTATGATCCAGACACAAACTTGCTAAGAAAAGAAGTTTAAAAGAGGTAAAATGTGAAAGCAGCAAAGTTTATGAGAGGATTCTCATTGCTCAAATATATGAAGATGATGTTTAAACTTATATGATATGCTCTGATCTAACATTAAGAAGCCATGATCTCTAATGAGAGTCTCCATTCTAAGGATGTTATACACAGTTTTATGTTTATTGGATTGGCCCAAATTCTGTTACCCATGTTTTCAGTTGTCATCTCGATGAATTTGCAGGATGAGTGGTCAAATTTGTAGGGTGGCCTTAACTCTTGAACGACCATTGAATCATTGCCACAAAAATTCTGTTTTGCAAATTTAAGGTTACTTCCTTTTTGAAAGGGAAATTAGAATTTATACTTCTTTTGCTGGCCAGAGACACTTTTGAAGGGCATTTGATATAAATTTGACAAATGTGCAAAACCTTTGTGGATTCCTGAAAATCTACGGAATCCTTGTTGATTCATCAAAATATGCAGCAGTTGCAGGTTTCAGTGATTAAAATCAGTGGGATCTGCAGGTTTCTGTGAAATCTACTGGGAATTTATTTCTCAGTTCATTCTATTGACAAATCAGTTTTTGGTTCAGATTTGCTATTATTTCATTCTGGTGTATTTCAAAATCTTCGTCTTTCCAAGTAGCATCTTCAATAGGCCAATTCTTCTTCTCGATGAGGTAATGCATGATTGTCCTACTTTGCAACTTCATTTTGCACATTCGTAAAATTAGTTTAGGATTTAAGATGATTCTTTCCTCTTCATCGAGCTTAGGTAACATTGTCTATCTTGGACACATGCTCCTGATATCATCCTTCTTGTGAACCATAAGTACACAAGAATAAGCACTTGGAAAATGGGACAAATTATATTTGCCTCCAGCATCTTCGATACCAATTTATTAATCCCACCTTTTTGCATTTGACAAATTATATTTGCAGGTTGTTCCCAAGTAGTAGTTGAATGGCATGATCATGATCTCTTTATTCTTGCGACTTAGCCCAAAAAACTATTGAGGGCCCATCTACAATTGTTTGAAATTTGGCATTCTAGGAAAGTTTGACTATTGTCCTTCCAATGAAAATAATTGTGCCACAAACTGATTTACACCTTTTTTAAGCATCTTTTTGTTTGATGAGCTTTACCATCTATGGGGACTTTGCATGCAACTCGCTTAGCTCAAATGTTGCTTCCTCTTAATGAAAATGAATGAATCACTCATTGAAATTCATCTCGATTATTCCCAAGGTTGTGAGCTATTGGACTTCCAAAATAATGTTTGCTACACCTACGAGAATATTAAATGTAGGGCAACCCAGTAACTAGTTTCCCATGGTAATTTTAATATGATGAAATTTCTTTGAAAAATTGATTTACTGCTATCTGCAATTATAAACCACAATTTTGGATCTGGGTAAATGAAACAGTTTAACCATGTCACCAACTTATTGTTGATGAAGTTCTGAGACATCCTGAGTTGATCAGAAGTAGAACACTGTCACCTTATGGCTTTTTAGGAAACCCACTACCTTGAGGGTTTGTGGGGTACTAATCTTTGAAGTGCACAACACGAGACAACTGAGTTTTTTTTGACTCCTCAACAACCACCAATGCCCTATCTTCATTGGTGCCCTCAATTTAGAACTTGTTTTCAGCATATTCATGTCCTTGACTTTATTTGTTCTTTTACATAAACATAACCCTTTTGCCTTTTCTTCTTCATTTTGTATGTCTTATGACTCTTATTGTTCTTCAAATCTGATTCATTTAATGGCTCTATTCGTTCTTTTACATAAAACATATCCCTCGTCTTTTTTCTTCATTAAATGACTCTATTTGTTCTTTTAAATAAAACATGACCCTTTTACAATATGATACTTAACAACCACTCACTGCCTCCTATACATAGGCATCCTTAAGTTATAGTGATACTTTACTTCTCATGAGTCCAACCTAGCATACAATATTTATAGTTAGGAACTCATAAATGACTCAATAAAGGATTATGTAAGCTATAGTCGGTTATTGCATATCCGATACAATCATTGGGTTAAGGGTGTATCACTCTGCCTAGAATTAGTGAGCCCATGGGTACTTTCATATGTTTGTATGCTTGGACCTTATAACAGCCATGGATTTTCTTGTATTTATTTGAGGAAAACAAAGCACAGAAACCTGATAGGCTAGATCCATGCCCAAAGCAGACACATTTAGCATCAGACTTCCTTTTGTGCTCATACCTGAAATATTACTTTTTCTCTTAAGTGAAAAATCCTCAAGGCTCAATTTACGGTGGTAGTCCAAGGACTCCGTACATCATAAAAGCTACACATAGTACACAATATCCCTCAGATACAAGGATTCCAATTCATTGAATTTTCTTACAAACCCAGATAATTTTTATTTTCAAAGGTTTTGGTGCATTTAACACTCTGTAAAGGTACAAAACAAACTACAAGCTTTATTCCATGGGCCAAATTCAATACAACCTAAGGCCTTCCAAGGGAAATTCTTACATAACATTCTTTACTCTCTGTAGGCAGTATGTCCGATTGCACAGTTACATCGCAACTTGCAGCATTTTGAAAAATTTAGTGACATTCCCCACTCCATGCTTTGAAATGGTCTTTTATAAGCATTGTGAAACTGTCCTAAGGAAATAAACAAAGGTAATTGCAGTGAAAATGCTATTTAAATGCTTTTATGGAGTTCGATCAAACGTGTTCTCCTTTTCATTTTAATGGTGAGATAGAAATTGAACAATTTTGTCTGCCTACCCATTTGTGTACCGTAAATATAAAAAAGCCAAATGAAATTTACAATGCTTTTAATTGACATGGAATTTTAATTTTTGACATAAGCAAAATGTAAAAGAGAAAATCTACAAAAAGCATTGATCTTCTCTGCATGTTGTTGTGTACCGAGAACAAAAAATACCAAGTCGTCATGGGCACATGATGTGACTAGACTTATTCTGGCAAAGAATCTTTCTTTGATATATTATCCAGGCAGTTCAGGGGCCATCTACAGGAACATTCCTTTCAGCTCACTCTATTGCACTGCAAATCAAACCTAGATTGTGGTTGTAAAAATTAATACAGATTTGATGGAAGATTATAAAGCAGTAAAGGAAGTAATCAGGAAGTAGGCAAGCCCTAATCCTGAAGCAATTAAGGAATAGAGGGGCCAAATAGGTATTTTATTCTGTGCCATACAAACTCTTCTATTCCAGGAAGTTGCAAAGGATAAATAATAAATTAATAATGATGATAAAAGGAAACACTATAATTGCATATTCAGGTAGCGTTATATTGGTTTGATCTGAACAAACTTCTCTTCAAATGATCTTGTGTTAGATCTGAACAAACTTCTCTTCAAATGATCTTGTGTTATTTTGTTTTTGCAGATTCTCGGTATTGAAATAATGATTAGAACTTTGTGGAATATTACATGTTTAATTGAATCAGATTTGAAATCATGTATATGTCATGCAAATGCAATTCCATTTTTATCGGGGATGCATTGTTGTATCATGGTGATTATGCACCTTTTTTTAACAATGCAAATTTGGATTTGTTTACATTTATCAGAAATAAAGTTGGCCCTTAGATGTGAATTCTCACACTTTTAATATTTCCGTGTTATAGAGAGTGAGATATATTAAAACATCAAAATTTGTCAGTGAATCCCTTCATTGATAATATGACCCTTGCTTGCTGGAAAGAGAAAAAGGGAATAACATGTGCGAAACACCAGATGGAACAATTTGTTTCCCTCTGCCTGGCCTAAATGTTATGCATGCTTGCAGTCACAGATCTGTTCATAAAGCCTATAAGTATTATGAAATGATGAATAGATCTTACAATGAATCTTCGAAGCAAATAGAATGTCAGGGTAAAAGCACAAAGCTGTGTCACGTTTTATGACCACTTATCAGCACAGTTAAATTTGAGTATTTCTAAATAAAAATTAATTTTCATCAAACATATGGTTTAGCTAGATTCATTTTAGCTAAGCTAGATAAGTGGTTAAACTTTTCCAATTGGAAATGTCTATTAAATGCATGTTTTATACCAATTACCAAAGAAATAAAATTATTTCAGAAAACTAATGTTTCAATAACCCCTACTCTTTTCAATGATATTTTTAAAAAATATAAACAATACCCTTTTGTAGAGCTCAGAGTCAATACTATTGTCATATAAAGTTTATAATATTTTGATTAGATCTAATATATTATAATTTCAAAATATAACAAGTAGGATTTTAACATTCGAGAAGATGTTGCTTCAAATAAATTAAAAAATAGTAAACCATATCAAAAAAATTTAAAATTTATATTTAACACTAGAGGAGAGAGTCTTCTTCAAGAATATGTACTTTTTTTTTTTCTTCTGAATGGTGTAGATTTGATAGGGGAAATTTGGAGAGAGATGAAAACTGTCAATTTCAGATAAGTTCAAATTTGAACAGTTATAACGGAGAAAATATACATTGAAAACCAATCTTTATTCTTTTTTGCACTAGCTATACATTTTATCTATAACATATTTTGAAATCAGAGGAAAAATAAATTATTTACATATACTTGTTTGGAGAGAACTAGACCCCAGATTTTCAGCAGTGGAAAAATAGACTTCAAAAATTAAAAAACTATGTACATTCTTGTTCAATTTTTTTAAAAAAAATTATAGACATAAACTTAATCCATTTTTACACATTTTTTTAGTTTACATCATCCTCAAATTCAAAATACAAATGTCACCTTTTATGTCGTTAAAGTTGAACAGTTTGCATGTTGTGGTCCTTTTCCTTTATAAAAGTGTTACACAGGTTTGTACTTTTACCCAACACATGAAAAATAAATGCAGTAACACCTCCTTAGCAGAAGAAAAAGTGTTGGTGTTTCCAACTGATGTTTGAAATAAACCTAAGGATTTGCCCTCACTTATTGTTGGTTATCTCAAAATAGTGGCCAATTAACAAGAACTTGCTCACCAAGTAAGCAAATCATCCTACACTTCAGGCTCTGTAAAACCTAGGTAGGTTAACCTTAGCAACCTTAAAACTTTGTCATTAAATGTTGTTATTAACATATAGTTTTTTAGAGTGGTTGATTAGAATATGCATCTTATGTCCTTGAATTGGCTCTATTCTGACATATTATCCATTTTACATCACTTTCTGAGAAATGCGACCAACATAACCTTGATAGTAAAAGAAAACTTAAAGTAAAAAGGAAATAGACTTTGATTTGTGGCTACTGAAGCTCAGAGAAATTAAGACCAGTGCCTTAATTCATTGGGACAGAGTCAAATATTAAGCCAACTATAATCAGGTTACTTGTATTTTCCAAATACTCAAGCCTAACCTAAGTATTCACCCATTCACAACATATATCACGCTTAACCAAAATCACCACCATTCTGAGATAATTCATGCAATCCGCAGTAAGTTTTTAATTCCTTCCTTGAAAGAAATCTTAACCACCAGAATACATATTCATAATGCAAAAAAGCTATGAAGGCAGATCAATCTATCATTGATAGACAAATTCATGCAACCATAACATAACAAGATAGACAACATGTGTTGTGATTTTCATTAAACTCTTTCAGTATGTGATTCACAATCTTTAGAACAAATGACTCCATTGATACAAATCTTACTTATCTCTTTCTATCTATAACATCTAGTGCAGAATTATCCGAAGTTCAGAACCCTTTGTCTATCGACCACGATTCCCTTTATAAGTGCAGGGAGCAAAATAAGCTACCGGTTGATGACACATGCCAAAAACTAATTTCTTTACACTATAATATGCGAGAGACATATTTTCCAACCTTAATCAAAACAAAAAAGTCCACCAACTTTTGCGCAAAAAGATCTTGCACATAAAACCTAGCCTTAACATGCTGAACAATGCATGCCGAATCGAAAACAGTTAGAAAGACAAGGCAAAAATTGGTGCCCTAAGTGGTGTGAAGAACAAAACTGAGGAGCATAACACAAAGATTGTACAAGATTTTAATCATTACAAAAAGTTCTTGTTATGGCAATTGGTTATGATCAAAACACATGTAACTCCCATTCCAACCTTTATGCTTTGCACCTAGAAGTAGCATTATTCTTGTTGTTCTTTCTCCTTCTCCTTATATGGGTCCACCACACCTTGATTACAATATTTAACAAACTAAGAATTAATCACGAGTCCTATGGGCCAATTGAATGCCTTGATGTCAACCACCCTATCATAAGACTACTTGCATTTTCTATCTACAATCACCTTGACATCATGGATGAACTTGGCAAATATATTGTTAGTAGAAATAAATTTATCAATGGCCTCATAATACACTTGTTGTATGAGAATGTCACCATCCCCCATCCTGTTGATAGCTATGTCAACAATGCTTTCATATTCTTTCATCCATTCATCAAACCCTTTCAACACATAATCTTTGTTGAAGAGAGAAGGGATTGTCGAATCTTTTAATTCTTTAAACAACCTAATTTTATTCCTCATTATTCCCAAGATAATAGTAATTTTATTTGTACTGTGAAGCAACTAGATTTCTTTGTTGCTGTTGTGCCTATGGTATTGGATACCTCGCTGGATGCTAATGATCCTTTTGAAGGAAACACTGATACTGTGTCTGAGATTGATATAAACAAGGTAAAATCTACTGAGGAAGAGCCCTCTAAGAGTCAAGAGCAAGCAAGCATTGCTGAGGTTGTGAAGGAACCAGAGAGTAAGGCTGAAGTGAAACACAAAGTAATGACACCTGTTTCTTCAACCTTATTATTGGCAAGTGGAAAGAAAATATTGAGTACAGATGTGGAGAGTATGGATGAAGATGAGCTGATGAAGCTATCTTACATCACATTTACAAAAGCTAAGGAGAGATCGGAGCAGAAAACAGAAAAGAAGACAAGGGTACTGGATAGGGCAGTTGATACCTTCAACAAATTCCTGCCTATACCGTTTACTTTCAAAGGTAAGGACACTCCAAAGAACCTGAATAGAGTATTGGATGACTTTGATAGTCATTATGAGTCTTTAAAGAAGATAGCAGAGGAAAAGGGAGAACAAAAATACCTTGCGAAGAATTTAGAGGATGTATGCAAGTCTATCTCATGGGACTTGGGCATACTGAACAATTCAATTTCTAAAGAAAAAGGTTGTGTAGCATATGGAAGGAGTTTATACAACCATTGTATAAATCCTATCAAGCATATTCAGAATATTGTAGATATCATGGCTAATGATAGAAAGGCTCTAGATAAGCTAATGCATAGTTGTGCGACCTCCTCCCACACTGTTTTAGAGCTAGACAAGGAAGTATCTTAACTTCTAGACAAGATAAGTGTGTTGGAAACTGAGAAAGGGAGAGTTATGGGAAGATTTGGTATGTTGAAGACGTTGATTACTCCTAAGTTATCAATTCTTGAGATACACCTTTCTGACATGGAGAAGATAGAGTAGGCCCTCATTGGATACATGCCTACCGAGCTAAAGGTAGCAGAGACATCTTCTTTTGCATTGAATGGACTGATCCATGTGGGTCAGATATTGGTCAAGACCTGGAATGAAGAAGTGAAGATCTTGGAAAGCTCTTTTCAAGATGTACTAAAGATGGTCTAAATTTTTGGTAAGCAGTGGCACAATTTTGTTATGTATTCTACATTTTTGTATACCTTTTCCATTGATGTCAAAGGGGGAGAAGAGAAGATATGAAAAATGTATAAAGTAGAGACGATATATGTAAAAGAGATAAAGGGTGTCTTGTATATTCTTTTTGGTATTGACACTTAGTCATTTTTCACTAAGTGTTGCCATCAATGCCAAAGGGAGAGATTATTGTCAAGTGGTTCATTCAGGAGGGTTCAGGAACACCTTAGGGTTGTCATTTATGGCAACACATCAGTTATGAATGATCGCTTAGAGTGAAACATAGTTTTGGAGTTGTGACTTGTAAAAATGACTAAGTACAAAAAGCAGAAATACAACATATATCAGTACAGTTTTGTTCAGCGAAGACAATATATGACGAATGAAGACATGCGAGCTTAGGAGAAGCTATTTTGAGGTATGATAGACCTTCAGTTAAGGTCGCTTGAGTTTTGGAGTTCAACGATGAAAGATACAAATAGTTGAAGTCATGCGAAGGCAGTGATATAAAAAGACAAAGCAATTGAATGGTCGCAATGATTGAGGAAGTGTAATGGTGAATCCAAACATACTAAGTTGGATTTGGTTTGGGCACTACCTCTATTTTTGTAATGTATGATCACCAACTATATATTTTAGTTTTGTAAAAGTGTTGGTTCCATTTTGTGATGTATTTGGAAGTCGTCTGGGTTATATATATATATATATATATATATATATATATATATATATATATATATATATGAAGAGCTTTTGAGAAGTGAAGTATGAATGTGGATGTGATGCGAATAGATGAATGAATGCTTTGTGATGTCAGAATCAGACAGATGGTGATGCAAGCTACAAATGGAACTACCTAAGCATAGCAGATGTTTGTATTGTTCACTATTGAGAAAATCATTGCAACAAAATCATATTCCGGATTGTACGAGCAGTGAGCTCAGTATACCTTTAACATGGTTTTGTATTCCTCTAACATGGAATTGTGTTAATGTAATAATCAGCTCCTAACAGGGCTAGATCTCCTAACAAAGACATTATACTTTTAGTGCATATTTGTGGGTACCATCCCCACTGGGGTTTTCCATTGGCTTGGGTTTCCTCAACAACAAATTCATGGTGTTATGAGTTGTGTTTTGTGTTTATGTTCTTTTCATTTCAATATTTATCTGGTTAAGTTGGAATTTAATTAGTTTAAGTTTAAAGTGCTGTAATACTGATTCACCCCCCTCTCAGTATTACTTAATCCTAACAATATTGTACTTCGGCTATCAGCATATAAGGTTTCTTACATAAATCCTTAATCTGTTGGGGAATGTTGAATGTGAACTTGGCTGTAGTTTTGAGCTCATTGATTTCATTTCGCACTGACTTTATAGCTTGAGTTATTTATGCAAGGTCCTTTGAGAAATCTTCACACTTAGGAGCAATTTAGAAATAGTAGAAAAAGATGAATACACATCAAGGAGCTTATCCAAAATACCTTTTAATAAATGATAAAGGGTCCCCTTGACCATTGTTTTCACTTTATCTTTTGCTACAAGCCTTGCTTGTGCTAATTCACTTTCTTTCTCTCCCATCTCAGCAATAATTTCCTACAACTTTGACTTTAAGTCTGCAACCTCCTCATTTAGGGAAGATGACTCACCCTTTTCTAGTGCTTTTCCTGAAGAGTCAAACTGGTATTTTTCTAATGCTTTCCTTAAGTGAGCATTCAAGATCAAGGCCTTTGTATAAGATTCATGCATCTGAATCCTTTCTTCTTGGTACATTTGCAACTGCCTTTCTTGAAGTTTAGTGGCATCTCTAGTAAGCATGGAAGCATGCCTTGTGTAAGTAGCTGCTTCCAATGCAGTGGTATCTCTCAAGGTCCTGCTAGTAGCACCATCCCCTCCCTTTTCTTCTACACCAATCAATAGCTGGGGCCTATTTGTGCTTGGGGCTCTAACCCATTGTGCCAATGCCTTTAGAGTTAGATGATAACCAGACCAGTGAATCCCCCATCTTTCTCAAATTATGAGGTAAACATGAGATCCTTTTGTTGCCTGATTTGATCCATTAAGAATACTTCCTCTAAATTCCAACCAGGGATCAACAACATTCCACTCTCTTTCACAATCTTTATGACCTCATCAGGACTCAAGTGACTCAAGTTAATATCATCAAGAGTTGCATTCTTTGGTATTCCTTCTGATGGACCTTTCACTTTTAGCCATAAGGATTTGAATTCTAGTTTGTTGAAAAAATTGTCATCTTCCATGAAAATCTAGGTAGCTATAGCCCTCTCATCCTTCTCTCCTTCCCCAAAAGGATAATTATCATCTTCATCTTCATCCAACTTGTCATTAGGACCCTCAGCGGGCGACCACTACCTTGGAGGTGAGGCCAAAGGCTACTCCACCTCATTTTCATTTATATTAAACTTTACCAGTATATTGACCACAAGTTGCTCTTCTCCTCCAATCTGAGATTCATCACATGGAACCAATTGTGGGCTTGAGGTTGTACTGGCTTCAGGTGCATCCCGAGGATCCTTTATGTCAATCTTAGCTTTTCTGTAATAGATTTTTTCGAAGTTATCTAACATCATCTCAATCCTTTTGACCACATTCAGTTCATATGGGTAGAAAGTAGTGAAACTTGGATATCTTCTTCTCATTTCATCTTCAATCCTGACTAGGATTGTGCACTTCTTTCAGTGCTGAGTAACCGCTGTAGAGTCCATACAATTCTTGATAAAATCCTCATTGTGATCTAACTCGTGCAAATAATGTAAGGAAACTCAGGTGCGGAAACAACTTCCTACACTAATCTCTAAAGGAAAGTATTGTGCAAATTCTTTTAAATCCTTACAATTTCAGATTCATTAACTACTTTAACAAAGATATTTCAGCCATATACCATGCATACAGAAAACAGAGAATGACACAATGATTTACCCTGGGGAAAACCTTTCGGTAAAAAACACTAGCACTCCAAAACCCGCACAATGTATTATCTTCAACACAACGGTTACAACACACTTGCAATGCAAGTTCTTTCAGGAGACAATCGACACACAAAAACAAATCCAATAGCACCAGATCATACCAACAATACACTCATTTTCTATATCTGTCTGCAACCCTAAAAAATGCTTATATCACGCGCTTTCCTTTTTAGGGCAACTTCCAAAGATAGCCGTATTAGGGTTTTACCATTCTTTGAGAAAATAGGAACCCTAAATTTTTTCGGTACTCAACTTTATCAATTGCCACATGTCATTGCATGTCTTCACCCGTCATTGAATCTTCTAGAAATAGCTCTTACGTGTCATAGGAATCCGTCATAACCGTTTCAACCATGATCTCCTTACACACAATTGAAGATGTTGACACATCAAGTGGAGTGACACATCAACATGCCAACTAGACATGTACACTCACACTTAATTACATTATTTGCAAGAAATACATTTTACAAAATAAATAATAAGATTAGGAATTATCCAAGGTTGAGACACCTTATTCCTAACATTCTCCCGCTTGTCAAACACCTTGTAAGAGCAATAGGAACATAACAGGAACTAACCGCTATAGGCCAAAAGGCCCATAGGCTCCGAACACCATTTGAACTTCACAGTGTCCACTGGTTTCGTTAATGCATCTGCAATATTCTTCACAGTATCTACCTTCTCCAAATTTACCTTTCCATCTTCCACCATATCTCTCACAAAGTGAAACTGCACATCAATGTGCTTTGTTCTGGCATGGAAAGTTGGATTCTTCG
>MU223789.1:156689-169580 GCA_018584345.1 Thuja plicata
TTGGTCTCATGACCACATGTCTTCCCCTACACCAAGTCAAGAAGCAATCCCTATTCCTAAGGAGCTTCTCAAGCCACCTCTAAGAGTCCAAGATGACTCATGGGACACTTGTACCAAGAGTCCTCATTAAGAATAAGTCCTTTCCTCTCCATGGTCTTTGTGAGACACTTGACATGTGTCTTTCCCTTCCACCTTCTTCTCCTCTATGTCAATGTAGGAGGAACATCCTCCCTATTCTTCCTCTCACATTCTAACTACATCCCCCCTTTCTCTCAACCCCTTCAACCAAGTCAATAGTAGCCCTAGGATCTTCCACCTTTCAATCACCACCCTAGGATCGTGCCACCTAAGCTTAGGTCCTCTAAAAATCTATAAAAGGAGCCTCATTCCCCTTTTGTGATCTAATAGGTAATCAAGTAATCAAGAATTCAAGCATTCAAGTAATTAAGCATTCAAGAAATCATATTAAAGCAATCAAGCAAATCACATTCAAGCATTTTCACACCATTCCATCATCCATTTAGTTGCATTTTTGCATTACATTCACTCAAATCTCCACACTTTGGTGAAATCTTGGCTAAGGAGCTTCATTGGAATTCTGAGAGCTCAAACATCAAGAAATCAAAGCTAGGATAACAATGGAGACAAGCTGCAAAGAGTAGGTGAAGGTAAAGTTTGTTATTTTACTTCATTTGATATTTGTATTCTTCATTGGGTTGCATTTAGATAGATTTACTAGCTTATTGATAGTAGTATTTTGTTTATCATAGTTGACATCTATTTTGCATACATTTTTGGCACCCACCGTGGGGCCTAACCCCACAAATTGACATCTTTTTCTAGTTTTTTTGGGTGAAAAATTCTACAGGCATACCTACGCATCCGTCCCCGATTACTGCGCATTTGCTGAAAACCTGTGCATTTATCCATTAACACTACGCATCCATAGACTGTTCCTGTGCATTTACCCTCTGTTTGGGCGCATACATTCACTGTTTCTACGCATTCATATTTTCATCTGTAGAACTCTCTTTTTCTCTTTGTTTGGTTTTGCCTAATCAACTTAACAAGTTTCTGTTTGTTCTGGTAGCTTTCAGGATATTTTGTAGGTCATTAATCTGAAGACCCCAAATTTCAAATTATTAACAGTTTTCTTGCAGGTTCCTAAGGGGTTAGCAAAATAAACCATAATCTTCATTTGGGCTTTAAAATATGACATGTTTTCAGTTTCGTGTGTCTTCTTTAGTTTAGCAAATGTCTATTGTGTCTTGCTTTATAACTTAATTGTAATCCTAGTTTATAACAACGTATCCTCTCCCCTTGCCATTCGTGGACCTTGGGTGTAAGAGATACTGTCATAATCTTTAGAGGGCGGTCTTTGGTGGGAAAAGAGGTACTCACCCCAAGGAATGACCTAACTGGTAACAGGCTAAATCCAAGCCCATCCAAACTGGTATACAAAAAACACCATTGCGACTAGTCTCATAGTGGACAGGTGTAAATTTGTTGTGGCAACAAAAATCTCCTCTAGTACCCTTATGGTGCGTTAAAGTACCTACATTGTTAAGGTGAAAACCTTGCTTTGAAAGGATTGGGAGAGCCCCCTTAATTGGGAAAATGACTTGATCAAAACCACCTAAACGGATGTCCTTACTACAAGATTTTTTTTAGTGGCCACAAATCCTTCTATTTATTGGTGCAACAGGTAGCCCAACCCATGAAGACACCCCACATTACTCACAGTTCATAGTAGAGATAGTGAATCTTTGGGAAGTAATGACCCATTGAATTTGGAACTTGGTGTGCCAGAGAAGTGAGTGCACTATAGGGAGGAGCCTGTGCATCCAAGTTCCTAGGCTGTCTACTTTGAATTGCGTGGCTGGATTTTATTATCCAAGTGGGGATTCAGTAGATATCATCCTTGCCAGCCTTAAGATTTGTAAGCGTGTTTGTGCATTCATACTTATTTAGATTAGATAATTTCTATCTTGTGTGTGTGTGTATGCATTTCCAATTTTCCAAAAACATCTAAGAACTACAAAAAACCCAAAAACAAACAAAAAATTTCAAAATTTCAAAGTCAAAACTGTCAAAAACTCCAAAAAATAGATCCTGCGCATTTGTCCAATTTTTCTGCACATTTGTTCAACCTTCCTGCGCATTTACTTCTGCACATTCATCATAGTGAGTACTTGCATAGATCTTAGAGATTTCAAAATTACCTTTTTAGATACCCATTCCTGTCTTCAGTGTGATTCTGGAAAAATATTCAATTTTAGCAGACCTTTTGATCTTCAGTTTGACCATTTTTCATCCTCTTGATTTCATCCAATATTTTCTAAAACATTCCTAAATCTTCCAAATATACATCCAAGTGTTGGGATACTACCTTGATTATTAGATTGTGACTTTTGTGAGTTTTCATCATATTAGGATCTATCATCCTTCATCAAAACTTACCTAGGTCACTCTCTCTCTCTCTTGGTTCTTCTTTGTCATATCATAGTGAGATCTATACCTCCTATCAACTTAGATTATCAAGTTACCTTATCTAGCTCAACACTTTTGCATCTATTTCCTCCCATCTCGTCTATCTTCACATCTTCATCTATTTCATCTTTCACTATTTATGGTTCAAACTCGATCGCAGAAACTTAAACAAACCATTGATCCAAAATCCATAGATATAATGGAAGGAGGTAATACCAATGAGGAAAAACCTTGGTCCAAGACAACCTCAATCTTTTCATCAGAACATGAACCCACCGATCAAGAAACTAGAGATGTTATGCAAGATGCCAAGTTCTATAATGTCATGGAAAGAATCCTAGATATGGACAAGGAAATGTACTTCCTCATGCTTGCTCAACAAGGAGAAAAATTACCTAGTGGTTTTGATGTCACAGATCTTGTAGAACCACCAAACACAAATGATCAAGAAAAACCTAGTGGTTCCCAAGAAAAATAGTGGTTCCCAAGAGACATACTCATGGGACAAAGGAAGACAAACAACATAGTACTTTCCAAGATACCCAAAGACCTCCATCATCTTTGGATCCTGTCATGCAACAACTCCAATTGCTTCAACAATAAATGCATGACATGAAAATGGGAACATCCACCAAGAAATATTCCTTGGAGGATATATGTCCCTATCCTTTTGACAAGAACTTGGCTATGATTCCATTCCCTCCTCAGTTTGAGGTACCAAAACTTGATAAATATAAAGGGAATTCGGATCCACAAGACCACATTCGTGAGTTTTGTGCTACATGTATTGAAGTCTCCCACAATGATACGTATCTTATGCGACTATTTCCACGTAGTTTAGGAGGACAAGCCATGGAATAGTTCTCCAAACTACCCCCGGGTATCAAATGTTTCAATGAACTTATTGACAAATTTGTGACTCACTATTCCTATAACATCAAACATGAAGTCAAAATGCTTGATCTTTGCAATACACATCAAAAGAATGGAGAACCCTTCCTCACCTTTTTGCAAAGATGGTGTCAGCTATTTGCCAAGTATCTAGGATCAATTCCTAAACAAGATAAAATGGATATCTTTGTGCATAACCTAACACAGGAGATGAGCTATAGGTTACAATTAAAATGTCCCCCAAATTTTAACAAGCTCATTGAAAATGGTGTGAAAATTGAGGAGGCTATGGTTAGAAAGGGGGAGATTAAGCTCTACTCCAAAGACAATGTTGGATCTTCAAGTTCAAATTCCAATAACAACAACAACAATAATGATAAATCCAAATATTGGAACAAGAACAAGAACATTGTCAATGCTGGGATTATGGATAACCATCATGTTAAATAAACACAACCTATCTTGAATCTCATGAGAAAAACCAATCCCACCCCACCTACTCATGGAAATACAGGTGCTAATCAGAATACCAATAATAATTCCTCAAAATTACCCTTCATGCCACGTAGAAGAACTTTTACTCCTTTGGGTGAATCTCAGGAATCTGCATTAAGGAAGTTAATCACAAAGAAACTCATTGTGCTTCCTCAGACTAGAGATTTTGAACCTAGGGTGAAGCCTTCTTGGTGGAATGACAATGATTACTGTGAATTTCATAGAGGAAAAGGTCATAAAACCAATAACCGTCAAAGGCTCAAGCATGCCATCCAAGATTTGATTGACAACAAAGAAATCAGTGTTGATGGACACACCTCAAATGAGTCACATACTGCTTTCAAAGATCCACTTCCCAAACATTAGAAAAGGAAATCATCCAATGCTAAAGGTGATAACCATGCTAACTATAAGTCCACCTCCTATAGCTATATAAATTACATTTTTGAATGCCATCCTTCTCAATCCTATGTCAATATGATTTCCATCAAAGAAAAGAGTCAACCGGCTAATGTCACAACTCGAGCCCATTCCAAGGTTACTCTTCAAGGGGTTCCATCTAAACCTAACACCACCCAAACCAAGTCTGTCTATGTTCCAAAGTATACGCCCAATGTTTCCAACCAATAAAACCTTTTGAAATAATTGAAGAAAACACCAGCCCAAATATCCATACTAGAGCTTTTGTGTCTGTCACCTTCTCATAAGGATATTATTGAGAAATCTCTCCTCGAAACTAATGTTCCTACCAATCTAGATCAAGAACAATTCCAAACTATGGTGGGATATTTGACAACCCCCCATTATCTATCCTTCACTGAGGATGATGATCTAGCCATCAATCAACCATATAATGCTCCACTCCATATAGAAGGCATTGTACAAAATCATAAAATTAAAAGAGTACTAATAGATGGAGGAGCTGGTTTGAATATATGCACTCTAAAGCTAGTCCTTGCATTGGGATTTTATGAAAATGCTGTAGATCCAAAGAAGAAAATCACCATCATAGCTTATGACAAGGAGGAAAGGTCATCCAAGGGATCTATTGTACTTCTTATCAGAGTTGGTCCTGTGGTTAAAGACGTGCTTTGTCAAGTCTTGGATATGGATTTGGAATATAACATTCTCTTAGGGAAACCTTGGATTCATTCTATGCAAGCTGTGCCATCAACGTATCATCAATGCTTGAAGTTTCCATATAATGGTCAAGAGGTAACCATCAAAGGAGATTCAAATCCTTTTCAATATTGCAACACCATGAAGCCAACAACTGAATCTTTGGTGCCCTACAATTGGATTGGATCTTCTCCACCAACACCCATTTGTCCCAGTAACGAAGCATCAACTTCTAAATCCCATGGAATCAAAGTAGACATAAATGAACAAGGTATGGGAGAATACACTCTGGGCCAAAATTTTTGTATCAAAGAGTTACCCTTATCTCCTACGTCATATGGGAAATCCTTGATCACCAAACAACAATCAGAAGGTCCTTCTACACTTGTTTATGGCACATTTGTAAGTGGGGGCACTATATCAAAAGAGGCAGGTAAGCATAATGTTAATCATTTGCTAAAGCATCCTAAAGATACAAAGGATGAAAAACATGAGCCTATATCACCTGATATATATGGAATGGGATATACTTTGTTGCAAAAGATGGGATATCAAGGAAGTAGACCTGTAGGGTTGCAAAGAGAGGGTGTCATAAAACCAATTCTGAAAAATCCAAATTATCAAAGAGACACCACTGGATTAGGATACAAGGGAGAAGGACCAAAGGAAACTAACAGAAAAGAAAAGGTTGCACCTTTTTACAAAATTTCTACAGCTCCTGCATTACCATTCTGGCAAAATGGCATATATGTAGATCCAACAAAGAAAAAGATAGCGCAAGACATCATTAACTGACTTAGAAATAATAATGATAATGATGATGATTCTCATACTTATGAATGGGATTCATTCTCTAATTATACTGAGGATATGGAGGTTGATGATGTTCATGGCTATGGTAACAATTATCATGAGTAGAAGAGTCCAAGGATGGAACCGCTAGGATTAGATTCACATGATACTACTCTTGGCGATTGTGAGGAAAATGAGAGTTATCTTGAGATAGGTGATTCAGATGAGAGTATAGAAATAGACCTTGCTGATACAATCATAAACTTTGAGAAATTTTCTATCAACACCATCTCATCCTTTGAGACTGAACCAAATGATCCAATACCCCTTGTCCACCCCAAACTTATCACTTGGGATTCTCCCAGTTGTCCCGAACTTGACATTTTCCATAATGATGATGCTATTATCAACTATCTTGGAATCAGAGATCATCTACCGTTAGGAGATCATAAATAAAGATTCCTAATAGAACTCAATGGCATGGCTTACTTTGGAGAGGGTGCCAATCCTTTCAGTCGTAAAAATATGAAAATAATAAATAGATCTAATGGTGAAAACCACTTAGTGGTAGTGTTAGATCCTAAAAAAGTAAAAAGAAAAGACATATCTAAGGGTGAAAACCTCTCTGAGGTGCCTAAAGATGGAAGGATTGACACTCTCCCCAACTATATGTATCGAGAGCAGTCTTCTATANGTCGTAAAAATATGAAAATAATAAATAGATCTAATGGTGAAAACCACTTAGTGGCAGTGTTAGATCCTAAAAAAGTAAAAAGAAAAGACATATCTAAGGGTGAAAACCTCTCTGAGGTGCCTAAAGATGGAAGGATTGACACTCTCCCCAACTATATGTATCGAGAGCAGTCTTCTATACTTATTGAACCAAAGTTGCCTCTTAACATTTGAACAGAGGATTCACCACGTATTCTAAAGATAGCTGCATCCTTAATAGAGACAGAAAAAGAAGCCTTTTCATAGTTTTTCAAAGAGAGATAGATCAATTTTTCTTGGTCTTATGCTGATATGCCTGGGCTAGATCCTCATCTTATTATGCATTATTTGTCCATTGCACCTGGGGTCAAGCCTGTAAAGCAAAAACTTAGGAAAATGCATCCTCACATTGCACTCATGGTCAAAGCAGAATTGAAAAAATTGTTGGATGTGGGTTTTATTCGAGCTATTGATTATGCTGATTGGATCTCCAATATTGTACCAGTGTCTAAGCCAGACAAGTCCATTAGGATTTGCATAGATTTTTGAGATCTTAACAAAGCTTATCCCAAAGATGATTTTCCCTTGCCCAACATTGATATTATAGTTGATTTAACAACTGGGCATGAGATGTTATCCTTAATGGATGGGTTTTTCAGTTATAACCAGATCAAGATTGCACCAAAAGACTAGGAAAAGACTAATTTTACATCTCCTTGGGGCAAATACTACTGGAATGTGATGCCTTTTGGGCTTAAAAATGCTGGTGCTACCTATCAAAGGGCTATGAACACAATCTTTCACGACATGATGCATACCATAATGGAAGATTATGTTGATGATATCTTATCCAAATCCAAGAATAGAGAAGTTCATCTACGAGTTTTGGATAGGATATTCACTCAAATGGAAAAGTATCAGATAAGACTCAATCCAAAGAAGTGTGCATTCGGGGTTACATCGGGCAAACTGTTAGGATATATTGTCTCAGCTAAGGGCATAGAGGTGGATCCAGAAAAGGTCAAGGCAATCATGGAAATGGCTTCACCTATGAACATTAGTCAATTGAGATCTCTACAAGGGTGCCTCCAGTCAATCAGAAGATTTGTCTCTCAATTAGAGGACATAAGTCATCCTTTTTAGCATTTTTTGCATAAAAAAATCTTATTCAAATGGGATGATAAGTGTGAAGAAGCTTTCACTAAGATCAAGAAATAATTAGAAACTCCTCCCACTCTTATGTCACCAATTGTAGGAAAGCCACTCTTGCTTTATATTTCAGCTACAAAAGTCTCGCTCGGTGCCCTTTTGGCCCAACAAGATCAAGAGGGAAAAGAGAAGGCTATATATTATATCAGTCACACCCTTGTTGGATATGAGCTCAATTATTCACTAATTGAGCGTGCATGTCTAGCAGTGGTCTTTGCTTCACAAAATTGGTGGCATTACATGTTGTCTTATTCCATCAAGCTTGTTGCAAAGATTGATCCTTTGAAGTATCTTTTGAGAAAGACTGCATTAACATGAAGGTTGGCTAAGTGGGTCATGTTGCTTAGTGAATTTGATATTGAATATGTGGAAAGGAAGGCTATTAAAGGGCAAGTAATTGATGATCAATTGGCCGAGGCACCACTAATAGATGATCATCCTATACATACAGAATTTCTAGATGCACATATCCTGACATTATCTACACAAACCTGGAGGGTATATTTTGATGGATCCTATACTCAGCATGGTTCAGGAGTTGGAGTGTTATTTGTTACACGACAAGAATATACCATACCAAAGTCCTACAAATTAATTTTTCCTTGTACAAATAATTTAGTTGAGTATGAAGCACTGATGATTGGGTTGAAGATGGATCTGCAATGGAAAGTGACTCAGTTGAATGTCTACAAAGACTCCCAGCTAATAATCAATTAGGTTAATGATGAATATCAGACCAAGGATGACAAGTTGTTACCATATAAGCACATGGTAGATGAATTTAAGCAATATTTGTCAATCGTAACGTTTGAGGAAATTCCAAGGCATGAAAATAAGGCTACAAACGCTATGGCAACAATTGATTCTCTATTTGATGCGGAAGATACAAAAGCCCATTTTGAGTTCTTAGTGGAATCTTTGACTTATCCTGCGTACGATGATCCTGATACATGTATCATATATCATATTATTGGACAAGATTCCCCTACCTATGGAAAAATATATTCCTATTTGAAAGACAATATCCTTCCCCATGACCTATCCATAAACCAAAAGCGAACCTTCCTCTGCCAAACCTCCCGCTATCTCCTAATATCTGACACCCTGTATTAGTGAGGTCTTGATGGTACTCTCTTACGATGTCTTGAACATGATGAAGCTCAAACTACCTTACAAGACATACATGAGGGTATTTGTGGAACACATTCGAGTGGTCCTTCCTTGGATAAGAAGCTCATGCATATGGGTTACTATTGGCCTACTATGGAGACAAATTATTTTCACTTTTCTCAGAAATGCAATAAATGTCAAATACATGGGAATCTTATTTATGCACCGGCACAACAACTTCATCCTGTTACAACTACATTGCCATTCAGTCAGTGGGGACTCGACCTCATGGGTGCAATTCACCCTCCATCTTCCAATGGCCATAAGTACATTATAACCACCACTAAGTATTTTACCAAGTGGATTGAAGCTGTTCCCTTGATCATCGCCATAGGCAAACAATTTTATATGTTTATCCTTAACTATATCATTTGCCAATATGGCATCCCTATACACCTTATTACAGATCATGGGAAGCAGTTCCAAAATCAATACATAGATGAACTATGTGCCAAATTCCATATCACCCACCATTATTCCACTATTTATTACCCCCAGGGTAATGACCAAGCTGAGGCGTCTAATAAAACCATTGTCAAAATCCTTCAAAAGACTGTCAATGACACTGGATGAGACTGGAATGTCCAGTTGAACCCTTCCCTATGGGCCTATCATACTTCCATTCATACTCCAACTGGTGCCACACCATATTCCCTTGTTTATGGATCTAAAGCTGTCTTGCCCCTTGAGGTCGAGTTACCTTCTCTTCGAGTGCCCCTGAAAGATTTGATTCTGGATGAAGAGTATCGAGTTGCACGGCTAACTAAATTATAATTCTTGGATGAACACCATCAAAGAGCCTTTGATCATTTGAAAGTCTATCAACAAATAATTTCTCATCAGTATAACAGTAAAGTGAAACCCAGAGACTTTTAGGGGGGTGATCTAGTCCTTCGAGAGAATCCTAAAAACCAGCAGCATCATGAGAAGAAGGGTAAGTTTGAGCCTAATTGGTTAGGTCCTTTTGTGATTACATTAGACTATGGTTCTAGAGCCTATCAGTTGTCAATATCTAAGGGAGATCCCTTGGAAGATCCTCTTAACAACATGCACCTAAAGAAGTTTTATGCATGAGCTCCCAGTGCAAGGGATATGTAAAAAAAAAATCAAAAAATCAAAAAATCAAAAAAATCAAAAAATACAAGAAAATTGCAATAAAAGCATGTGGTGAAAACCTTGAAACAAGTGCCACTTGTGACAAGTTAGCTCCTCCCTCTATTAGGATTCTTCTAGCATCTTGTCCCATCTATATATACCCATAATAAAGTGGCTCTCACAATCACTATTCACCTTGTACATATCATTATAAAATGGCCAATCCATGATTCCTGCCCATTGTATAAATCCCCAATAAAACCCCATCATAGCTTGGTCTATTGTCTTGGTCTTCACCCTAGTCCAGTGTGTCTTTCTTCACCCATAATAAGTCAGTCCATCACCTATCTGGGGGCATGTCCTCGACCTAGTTTGGGAAGTGGATCTATGATAGTCATGACTCTTAGAGGACAGAACAAAGTATTTTTGACTAGACAAGCAAACACAATCAATGGTTCTTACATAATGCTATTCTAATCATGATTCATAACCTGTGACACATCTTTTTAAATATGACTGTTTATCTATACATTTGCAACAACATCATTATCAATCAAATTGATCAACAAACCCAACACTATCTTTTGGCAAAGAAATGTATATTCATGACAAGCATGTTAGGATGATTTGTAATACGATTATGCATTCATATCCAGATTTCATTTGTCATCATGTTTCCTATGCTATTCTAGGATATCTTTGACATGAGCTTAACAACTCCAAATATGTCATTGATTAGGATAGTCGGGATGGAACATGATATTTTCTTTGATTGTTGTTTGTGGGATATTTTCCAATGAAGTCGAAGGTACAAATAATTGGAGTGTCTGTGCATAAGAGCCTTCATCCGTTCCATAAGTAGGAACAACATTATAAATCATGTTGTTATACAAATGCTATTGATGGTGATGCACCACACATACCTTGACTCCAAATATTTGTTTTCCGATGGAGGGGGGGATATTCCTTGTTTGTTATGCAAACGAAACTCAGGTCATCTCAGTTTAATTATACCTAGATTCTTGTCAATTTTTCTATATTAAACTCCATGCAAGAAGTGCTCAGGTCATCCTAGTTTAATTATACCATGATGCTTTCATTTTATTGCAACATAATGAGCTCAATGATGAAAATCACATTAAAAAATTTATGAAGTTTTAAGATGTTTATGAAGTTGTGGAGATAATCATTTTTTCATATCATTTTGTGAAGCATTTAAAATAGATCATAGAGTGCTCCTTTTATAAGATTTTGTAGGATATCTTGTTTAGGTCACCTTGTTCACTTTGTCTGTTCTTCTTGTGTCAGACGCATGGTTGTTTAAAATTGAGGACATTTTGGATAACAAAACAATAGCATTTATCATAGTTCATTAGGAACATCTTTAGTTTTTAGGGTTGTTCATTTGCATATAACCATTCATATTTGCATGCATGTCCTAAATTCATTGCATTTATCATAAGTTGTCATTTCATCACAATATAGGTCATTACATTACTACCATTATTATACATTTTATTTTATATCATTATAACATATCGTTCATTATCCTTATTATCATTTTGTCTTTCATTAAGTTCATTTTTATTATTCACTATTCATTTATTTAGTCGCAATGCATCCATATAACATCAATCATCATGAGAATAATCATAATCATTTTGCATCCATATAAATAAAACATGATCATTACTAGTCATAAAGTGCAGTGCATAATCAAAATCATTCGTCACATCCTGCATATGTCAGTATCCACATATATATAAATCATCATAAGCAATGCATCATAGAATTATCATGTCATATAGAAAGTCCATAATCAAGAGTCCATAAAACAAAAATAGCATTTCCAAAATGTCCAAGGATATCTCATATAAAAGCCATGTTTTTATAAAGTGTCCATCAAGTCTGCAATAAATGATACAATGAAGCCATATAATATGAGGCATATATCAAAAAGATAAGAACCACTGCCCCCAGACTCTATATGTCAATGTTTGCATGCCACAATAGAAGGTCCTGCCCCTGATGAACCCCCGAAACCTAGTGGTGGTCTGGGTGGGTGTGATGATGTGCCTCCGCTACCCTGTGACCCATGTCTTTGATGAACTACGGTCCTAAATCCATATGAGCTCTCTCTAAAGCTCCCTATCCACTGATTTCATGGAACCGCCTATCTGTAGGCCTCTCTCCAGTAGGTGATCTCCCTACCAGCCCTCATCATCAACCGCAAGCTCTTTGCATGCAGAACTAATGACTTCGTAGACTCCAAATCATCAAGTAAAGTCTTCGCCTCCCCTAACTGCTCTATGGTGGTATCCCTCTCCTATCTGACCTCTGCAACCTCCTCCTCTAACATCTCCACCTATCTCTTTAGTCCGGGGACACGATCAACCTGTACCTGTAACATGGCTAGTCTAACTAGCACTGCATCAACATCTATCTCCTCCTCATCTGCTGCAGCTCTCTGTACATAGGGATCCTGCTCCCCAACATCCATCTCTGCCATCTCCTCCTGTGCCATCTCAACATCATCTTTGACATCAAACATAGGCTCATCCTCCTGTATCTGAAGGCCCTATACCACTCTCTACTGACCCAATATCCTGTCTGCCTCATCCTGTGCCTATACATGTACCTACAGCTATGCATGTACTTGTACATATTCTTGTGCATGTACCTATACCTGTGGCTGTAATGGTACCTATGCTGGTATTTGTACTTGTGCCTGCACCGGTGGCTGTCTTAGTGCACCTGCTGGTCTCTGTGCTGGAGGTGGCATCAAACCCCATGGTCATACACCTCCACCTCTCATCCTGGGACCTCCTCTACCCCTCCCTTTGTTGGGAGCATTCCCACTGTCATCTCCCCCATCATCATCATCACCTCTACCTCCACCTCAACCTCGTCCCCAACCTT
>MU223789.1:185262-198820 GCA_018584345.1 Thuja plicata
TTTTGTTTCCCAACATAAAACAATGTGCTTTGCTATTACAGGGATTCATTCAGTTGCTTTCAAAAGTGTTTTATCCAGAAATTCATGAATACAACATTATTATTCGTAAATAATTATCTAACAAGAAATTTTTTTTTAATTCTATCTTGACATCGTCGCAATTGCGACGTTACTCCCCCAGAATTACGACGGGGTCGCTGTACTAGCGACGCCTGAAAACTGTCACAGTTTCTTGGGTGTTCGTCGCAATTGTGATGTTAACCCAATAATTATGACGGGTGCGCTGTACTGGCGATGCCTAAAAACCGTCGCAGTTGCTTGGTTTTCTATCGCAATTGCGATGGGTACCCATATAATTATGACGGATTTCCTCTATTGGTGATGCCCCAAATGCCGGGGTTGATAGGGATACATAGTGACAGATTGGAGTCGCAATTGCGACGAATATGGAAAGACGTTGTATTTTGTGACTAAAAAATAGCGACATCTATTCCTGTCGCAATTGCGACACATTACTGTCGCAATTGAGACACATAGCCATCGCAAATCGACCACAAATGTATTAGTGTGGTGGAGAAGGACACTAAGATTTTGAATGTACTCAAGGAAATTTAAACAAGAGGACTAAGAATAGTGGCATGAATTATTTTGTTGAAGAAGAAACTAGTGGACCGTTGGATCAACCTAAATATGGAGAAGCCCTAATGGTTAGGAGAGCCCTATGTCACAAAGAGACATATCAAGCCCTATTGCTAAGGAGGATTTTGGTAGGGATTGTTACCCAAATTTTCTATTCTTTCAATTTTGGCTACAAGTGGAGTAAATGAGGCTCCCATAAGGGTAGAGCCCAACTTGTATGAATTCTTCATTTTTCCTTAACTTGATCGTGTTCTCTCCATTTTAGGCCTAGTTTTACCCCTTTGTTCCTATCTTAAAAGACCTAATTCATGAAAGAAACCCTTTGAATTCATGATAAAACCCTAGTTTGTTCATGAATTCTATTTTTGAGTTACTCTTCTGAGTGACTTAAGTGATTTATTAGCCATGTACGCATTGAAATCTCCTTGTTTATGCTTAGTCACGTAGTCATACTATATTTCTTAAGCAGTCATTTAACTATGCACGTGAGTGACAAGGTTATCAGAAATTAAAAGGTGCTGTGAGTACATGATTGAAAGGAAAGATGAAGATATGCGGTTGTCGTTCACTCACCTGGAATCAAGCTATATTATTTTAGGGGTGGAGAGTGTGCGCCAAGATGCCATGTGTTCCTGGTGGGGCCAGCTGAGGTTAGAGACAAGTAAAGGTCGATCAAGTTTCTTTTGATCATGTGGTTGGAGTTATGGCTTAAAGACAAAGTGCTCAAGATCTATCCTTTAAGCCATTAAGACGTTGCGCCATGTGGATGGTGGGGTCACCTTTATGCATGGTCTTCAGCTTATTAATCTGTGAGCATTTTCAATTTGATCCAACAGCCAGCGTAAAGCCTTGATGCCAAAGTGATCAAAATCTATCCATCAAGGCATTACACTTGCATGACACACGTCCTTTTTTGACCAAGTGGGGCCTACGGTTATCAAGCCATGTAAAGAGTTAACATCTGAGGAGGTTGATTTTAATCCAACGGTCTGCATAAAGGCTTAAAGAAAAGTTGATCAAAATGTAATGATCAAGGCATTATGCCTTATCGACTCGTAGAAAGTTGTCAGAGCTTGGGCCCATCTACGATAAAGTAAAGACCAATCAAGTTCAGTTTGATCGGATGGTCAACTTAAAGGCTTAAAGCCAAAATGATCGAGATCTATCCTTCAAGCCATCCAGCCGTGGTAACATATAGCATAGATGAAATCAAGGGTCTCAGGTTTACAGATTTGTAAGGACACCGTAACTTAAGACAAATCCAATGGCGGGCGTAAAGCATTGATCGCCAAGATGAAATTGTTTAACCATTAAGGCATCATGCCTTCCTGCCACTTGTCCAAGTCAGATCAGAGGTCGCCGCCAAGGGTAAGATAAAGGTAAATAAATTTCATGAAGATCAGATGGTGGGCGTAATGCCTTGATGAAAAGTTGATCACGATCTAACCTTTAAGGCATCGCGCCTACATGCCACGTGGCAGATCCAATTCTGTGCTCGCAGGTAGCTTAAGGTAGATCGACGGTCGTATTTTAAAGATAGTAAAGTTTTAAATCTGAGTCATTGATTTGGAATTCCATGCCACCTGTGACTGTTTGGGTTTGAATTCAAATATTTAAATGTTATTCTTAGGGTTTTTGTGGCGGTGACAACATTTTCAACTTGCATACTAGGTAGATGGATTGGCCAACTTCTCTAGTCAAATTTATGGTGATGGGAGATGTATTCATGACTGTATCTGATATTTTGAGATATTTCCCAAGTGTATTGATGAGTAGACTTGACTATTTTAGGGTTTCTACATTATTTATTGAGAATATATTGTAACCCTAATTTTTCCCTAACTGATTGATGGATTGACTCTCGAGACTGTGTGCTAGGGGAGGTTGTATATAAGTAGTTTTCAGTACTTTTGTAGCTAGAGTTTTTCAGCTTATGAAAGAATTTATGTGGCATCTTCTCTGCCCTCAGGTTTTTATCTTGTTGTAATTTCTCATTGAATTCTAGATTATGTAAAGGGTTTTTGTGACATTTTCTCTATCCTCAAGCTTTTCTTGTCTGTATTTCTCTTATTTGAAGCATAATATAGTGGTTAATTTTAGAGAAATCTTGGAGTTCTTGAGCCTTCTTTCTTTCTTTCTGAATATTTGCGCACTACTGTGGGTGATTTAAATTAGATAATCTTGTGGATTTTGTTCATCCCTTGTTATCTTGTCTCATTCCTATGCCTATTTTCTAAAGTGGATGTTTGTTTGCAGGTCATAGTATGTGTCTATTTCCTTGGATATGCTATTGTTTTTGAAATATTCTCTTTCCTTGAATAGCCTCTTTCTATTTTAGACCTCTCTGTGAAATACATATGCAAGCCTATTCTGAAAGTTGTGTTTTACTAGATTCACAACTTTCATGCTAGCTTGGTCACTATGTTATTATTCATGTTACCTTCGGTGTATCACCTAGTAGGATAATTTTATTTTTAATCATTTCCCTTCAGTTCTCCTTCTATCCATTTTCCTTCCAAGTTTAATTTCATGTCCAAAAGAAAATAAGGTGATTATCCAAAAAGAACTAGCCTAGAATCCAAAGGCTTCACTTCAGTTGGTAGAGGTCCCACAACCTAGAAGTGATTCCCATGTTATACTAGATTTTTAGGCTCAAGCGCTTAGCAGGGTGCAAAATTTAGTGTATAACAATTCTGGCATGCCCGGTGGGACCAAAAGAAGTTTCATTTTTCAAAACTATATCATCTCTGATATGCTAATTACATAGTACTGACCTAAACAGGTTTCTCTTCAAAGCATATCTGGCGACTCCACTGGTGTAAAATAAAAAAGGAGATTCAGTCCTATTCAAGTTTATGAGAAGGATATAAACAAGGAGTTCAAAGCCTTCATAATTTTTGCAACTACCTCCAACAAGAAGAAAAGGGAGATCATCTCAAAGAGCATCCCCTACAAGGAGAGTATAGTCTACCCTACTTTTTTGGAGGAGAGACCCTTTCTTTTCCATTTTAGGAGAGGAAGATCTTTAAAAAAAGAATTTCTATAAGATTCAACTCCACTCCCTCATTCAAGTGCAACCCATACAGTTTCTATTCAACAGATCACAGTCCCTATAATGGCGAGACAATTTGAATTTGTACCCTTTAATTAGGGTAGCCCATTGGATTTTTCTCAATATCATGATGTGACCTTAGTAGCACTAAATAGTTTTCCTGATTTCATAGGTGAGAGCCAGACAACAGCTTGTGAACACATAAGAGATTTGGCTACAATTTGTAATGTTCATCATATCACTGAAGATGATGTGGATACTAAGTTGTTGGGAGAATCCTTTAAAGGAAAAGCCCTACAATGGTTTAGGACTCTTGTAGTTGGCTCTATTGATTCTTGGGACAGACTAGGAGAATCCCTTAGAAAATATTTTGAAGATGAATCAGACCATCTAACCCTGGTTGAGCTACTCACAACCATAAAAAGAGATCCTCAAGAGAAGATGACAAAATTTAATAACATATTTCTCAAGACATGGAATATGATTCCTATTTCTGTGAGGCCTTCAATAGATCATGCTTTTCTATATTTCTTGAAAAGTTTGAATAGAAACATATCTGTAATGATCCAATCCATTGGAGGTACGTCATTATCTCAGGCTTTTGACATAGCTGTCAAAGCAAGAAATTGTTTGATTCAGCCTGGTATGATAGCCCCAAGGCCACCCATGCCTATCTTCCTTGATATTCAACCCAACATGCCCTTGAGAATCCATCCATACACTCCCATACCCACTGTGATAGCACCTTATGCTAGTAATATCTATGAGGAATCCAAAGCAGTCCCTTCCCAAGAGCTACTTGAATTAAGAAGCAGTCAACAAGAAATGAAGAAGTTATTATAAACCATGAGTAATGAGTTGACTAATATTAAAAAACAAAATCAAGGAAGTAGACCACCCTTTCAACAAAAAAATTAGGGCCCTAACCAACAATATCAAAATCAGGGACAATCTTATCAGTAGAATAAACCACCATATCAAGGGAATAACCAAGGTAAAATGCAGAAATTCAATTAGAGGACATTTCAACCTTATAATCCCATGCCTCTTAACTCTGCAAATCCAACTAGGGAAATGGTTCCAAGTCAGAACAATCAGCCCTCAGAAAATGAATGGTGTTTTCCTTGCAACCAACCTCACAACTAGGCTATGTGCTCAAATGGGTGGATGAATCAAGCACTTATGGCACAAAATTCCTTAAACACCCATTTAGAAGCATCTTCTAGTGGTTTAGTTCCCCAGTAGGATGGACAAGCTAATGAGACTTCTCTCTTCAATTGGGTGGAGCAAGATTTTAATGGAGTGAATGGTGAATCTTCAATTGCAGCTAACACTTGGTCTAAGAGAAGAGCTTAATAAATGGGGCGAGAAGAAGATGGGGCTAAAGCTACTACATCTGTAGAGTCATTACATCCATCCGTTCCTACCATACTAAAGAAGGCTCCCACCATTCCAGTCAAGGAGAGTCAATATCCCAAGGAGGTTGAGCCCATGATAGTGAAAGCACACCAAAGAGTGCACACCGTAGTGCCCTTCAATATTGTAGACAATATGAAGAAGATGAATTTGATTATGTCTATGTGGGACCCCTTGGCTATTCCCAGGAAACCTAAGATCTCGAAGAAGGCTATGGGTGAAGTGGTAATCCCTCAACAACCCACAAATGATGTTGGTAAGCCAGTGTTGGTCAACACTAATCAAGAAAAGAAGATTCCAAGAAGCAAAACCAAAGAAGATGCCATTCAAGGTAGGAACTTAAAACCACCTCCCTTTTATGTATGAATAATTATTGGAGATTTTCTAGTACATAATTGTATGGCAGATAGTAGGGCTACTAGTTTAGTCATGCCGAAGAAGGTAGCTAACCAATTGGGGCTTAAATATGAACCATTCCAAAATAAGGTAATGCAACTTGATGGTTCCTCAGTAAACACAGTAGGCGTGGACAAGGATACAAGCTTGATCCTTCATGCAAGCCCCAATTTCTCTATCTTACTTGACATCTACATCATAGATCTCCCTACTCTCTTTTCCATGTGTCTATCAAGAGAATTCACAACCAAGATAGGAGGCTATCTTTTGTTTGACTGGTCTCACATGCTTTTCCATACTAGGTATGGAACCAAGGTTACTATCAAGTCTGAATCATTGATAACACATCATATAGAGCCTTATGTGTCCAATGTATTCAATGCAAGTTGTCTTGCACTTAATAGTAATGACTTTCCAATCATCAAAGAAATGAGCACTAAGATAGAAAACATACCAGATATCTATCTAGATGAATTGGAATCAGAAAGAGCTTCAGAGGCCCAAGCCATTGTTATTTTGGATGCTGGTTTGGGAAACTATTTGATACAAGAGGATGGATTCATAGAGCCAAATCTTTTCAAGGAAAAAACTAAGGAATTAGAAGAACAGAGCAATAAAGTTTGGGAACTATTCTTTTATGTTTCTAGAAGAAGACATGGATTTGGTGGTGGTGCAATTCTTTTCTCCCCAAAAGGTGAGAAGTATTATACAACTTTTAGATTTAGTTTTTATTGCACATGTAATACTGTTGAATATGAGAGACTAGTAAATGGACTAGAGTGGGCTAGAAAGAGAGGGATTAAATCCCTAAAGGTATATGGTGATAGTGATCTAGTGGTTAGCTAAGTAAGAGGGATAGGTGCTTCCAAGAATGATACAATGAAAGCCTACAAGAATCAGGTTTGGGATGCTATTGAGGATTTCTATGCTTTCAACATCATTGCTATCCCTAGAAAACTAAATCAGAATGCAGACATGTTAGCAGCTATTGGATCCCAATTTGATATTCCTACCAACATTTCTAAGGAAGGATCAACAAAATGTTAATATTATTGTTAGGCCTTCCATCCCTGATAATAATATTAATTGGAAAGTGTTTGATAAAGATGAGAAAATTCTACAGTTCTTGTTTGAGGAGGATTTTGTTTCAGAGCATAATTAGGATAGACTGATGCAGAACTATGGTGACCATGTTAGGATGAATTCAGAATAAATGAGAGGGGGGGGGAGTGAATTAGTTATCCTTAGGTATAGATGTGCCCATATAAAACTTTAAACCAACTTCAACAACTCATATATGCTCAGCAATAATAAACAACAAAAGTGTGCAGTTTACTGTACTAATGAAATAAGCTTGCAGAAACTTAACAGTAAAACACAAAAATAACATTCAGACATTTTGACACCATGATTTAACGTGGAAAACTAATATGGGAAAAACCACCAGTAACATGCTACCAAAATTGCACTCTTCTAAAGTGATGCCCTGTAAGGAGTCAACCCTGTTAAAGGTTACAAAACACACTGTCAAATGTGACCTAGTTAAAGGATTTAATCACCCTTTCAGGAGTGGCCTTGTTAGTGGACTTAGAACATTCCAATCTGAATGTCACCTTGTTCAAAGGATTTATACAATGAATTTTAGGTAAACCTGGTTAAAGGATTTGAACTGATACAATGGTTAGAAAGTAATCAACAGGTGTTATCTGATACATACAACTTAATTTGCAAATCTAGATCCAATTTAATCTCTAATTCTAATTCACTGAGTGGCCTCCATTTTCATCTCAAACTTTAGATCTACTTGGAAATCTATCAATCAGTCTCTCTCTTCTTCTCTGCTCGACATTCTTTGCTAGGTCTTGCCAATTAGTTAATTAACCATGCAATACTCTTGCATGCAACTTCTCCTTACACTTGGATACAAATACAATAACCACAATAGTTTATATTATACCTCTTCATCTAGGTCAGATAAATATTTTTCTGCTTAATCAAGATCGTAGATCTTAGGTTAGGTCAGATCCAACAGATCTTTCCATCATTACATTTAATTTAATTCTCCAATATAGTCATTAATTATACATTGAATCCATGCGCCAATAATGGTTTCCTGTGCATTAAATGAATGTGGACCAATATTAATTAACAATGCATATCCCAATAGAATCAACTATGTCAGCCATAGATCTCAAATCTCATCAATAAAAAAAATACTATTGCTCGGATTTCTCTGTCTCCCTCGACATTTCACTGGCACTTGGCATCATCTTTGCTTTTCTCAGCATCACCTTTCACTTTGATCAGCATCGAATTTGCTTTGCTCGACATTGACCTTCTAGTGAACTGTCAGTGATAGATAAACAATGTATCACTTTTCCAAAGTGCCAAATGATCAAGTACCCTAGTGTATACTCATTACTCAACCATTTCATTGGTCTTCTTGTTATCCCATTCTTTTCAAATCTTCATCAATCAATGGATAAGGTACTCAAACATACATCAATAGTCTCACTAGTTAAGGTTTGACATCAATGAAAAAATAACAATTGTCTACATTGTAGCAATCTTTCCAACAGACCAAGTGTTACAACTCAAATCAAATAAGATGCCTAAAGGCCTTGTCACCCTAGAATCTATCTTCAAAAAAGATGACCAAGAAAAAAGGAATAAGACTAGCTTGGTAGTTCAACAAGAACACTATGCTGATTAGGAATTAGAGCCAGGAAAAAGCTTGAAGTTGGGAAAGGTGAACACTAATTCAGAGAAACAAGTTTACACTAAATTATTTCAGGAGTTTAGTAATATCCTTTCCTGGAAATATGAAGACCTTAAGGTCTTCAATCTATCACTTGCTCAACATACTATTGAATTAGAGACAAATGCCAAGCTATTTAGACAAAAGAAAAGGCTTGTCAACCCAAAAATTGAGCCACTCATGCACAAGGAGGTTCTCAAATTAATAAAGAGTGGAATCATTTACCACATAAAGAACACTAGTTTGGTGTCCAACCTTATTCCTGTTAGGAAAAAGAATGGGGAACTAAGGCTACGTGTTGATTTTAGCGACCTTAATAGGGCATCCCTAAAAGATCGCCATCCATTGCCATCTATGGAGAAGATTCTACAATGTGTCTCTGGATCAGAACACTTCTCATTACTGGATGGCTACTCAGGATATAATTAGATCCTAGTTAATAAGGAGGATCAATATAAGACTCCATTTACAACCAAGTGGGAAACCATGACTTATCAAAATATACCTTTTGGTTTGTCAAATGCACGTGCTACTTTTCAAAAGGCTATGGATATGGCCTTAAAAAGCCTCATGTACAAGTTTGTACTGGTCTACCTAGATGATATCACTATCTATTCTAGACATGCAGCAGACCACATCAAATAGCTAAGAAAAATATTTGAAAGATGTAGGGAGTTTGGGATCTCCCTTAATCCCAAGAAATGTGTATTTTTAGTCCATGAAGGGAAGCTATTGGGATATATTGTTTCCAAACAAGGTATTACAGTGGACCTTGAGAGGATTGCACCTATTCTAGAGCTACCCCTACCACCTCACAAGAAGAGTCTTCAATCCTTCATAGGAAGGATTAACTTTGTCAGGCATTTTTTTTCCTAACATTGCAAATATTTTGAAAACTTTAACAACAATGTTGAAGAATAATGTAGTCTTCTGTTGGAGCAAAGAAGGAAAGGCTAGTTTTCAAGCCATCAAAGAGGCTCTGAAAGAGGCCCCGACCTTGGTAAATCCTGATTTTAGTAATAATTTCATTCTTTATGCTTATGGAGGCTTTGATGCCATATCTGCAATGTTAACTCAACAGAACTATGAAGGATTGGAGAAACCTATTGGTTTCTTTAGCAAAGGTTTAGAAGAGTATGAACATAGATACTCTTTTGTAGAGAAACATGTACTTGCTGTGGTTAAGAACCTTAAAAATTTTAGACATCTATTGACTCACAATAAGGTACAATTGAGAGTCACTCATCCGAGTGTCAAAGAGTTTCTGCTTTATAAGGACCTAAATGAGAAAAGAGTTGGTTGGATCACCAGAGTCATAGAATATGAAATTGTTATCCAAGTGACCAAGCTAGTCAAAGGAAGAGGTCTCTATGAAAAATTNTGAAGGATTGGAGAAACCTATTGGTTTCTTTAGCAAAGGTTTAGAAGAGTATGAACATCGATACTCTTTTGTAGAGAAACATGTACTTGCTGTGGTTAAGAACCTTAAAAATTTTAGACATCTATTGACTCACAATAAGGTACAATTGAGAGTCACTCATCCGAGTGTCAAAGAGTTTCTGCTTTCTAAGGACCTAAATGAGAAAAGAGTTGGTTGGATCACCAGAGTCATAGAATATGAAATTGTTATCCAAGTGACCAAGCTAGTCAAAGGAAGAGGTCTCTATGAAAAATTGACCAAGGATGAAACTCCAAAAGACCAAGAGCATATGAATGCATCCTTAGTTGAACATTCAACAGAAGAACATGCCAAGGCAGAAGGTTGGGTTCCTAACATGGTTCATTTTTTAAAGATAGGAGAGTGCCCTACAAATTTGGATTCATCAAAAAGAAGGTATTATAGATTTCAATCTATCCCCTTTGTGATGATTGATGAGATTATTTTTAGAAAGGATCATAATGGTGTTCTTTTAAGATGCATTGATTCAGAACAAGTAGCAAGTGTCCTAAAAGAATTTAACGATGGACCTTCTGGAGTTCATTTCTCTCCTAGGACTACCACTTTCAAAATCATGAGGGCTGGATACTATTGGCCATCTATCTTTAAGGATATTCATGATCATGTAAGAAAATGCATGAAATGTTCCATGTTTGTAGGTAAAGAAAGGCTTGCAGCTTTTCCCCTTCCAACCAATTAGGAGAGACCAACATTTTATGAAGTGGGGAATTGACTTAATAGGCCTAATTAACCCCCCATTCAGTGCATGCCATAAGTGGATAATCACTGCAACTGATTATTTTACCAGATGGACTGAGGCTACTACACTAAAAGAAGCAAATGAGAGTGTTGTCTTGGGTTTTTATGATGACATAATTCATAGGTTTGGGACCCCAGACTCTATTATATAAGATAATGCACTTACTTTCATAGGATTAAGAGTCATTGATTGGGAAATTAAACATTGTGTTTACATAAACACAACCTCCAATTATTACCCCCCAAGGTAATGGTTTAGCAGAGTCTATAAACAAGAACCTGATCAGGATAATTAAGAAGACTCTACAAGAAAATTAGAGGGATTGGCACTCTAAACTGAAGTCTGCCTTATGGTTAGACAAGATCACTCCCATGAAGATCATTGGGATCTCTCCCTATATGTTAGTCTATGGAAAGGAGGCTAAATTGTTTCAACTGAATTACTAGCTTTGGACCTTACTACCCAACTTGTCCTCTTTGAAGAAGGAGACCCTTTGCAGGTAAGATATGCTCAACTCATGGAGTTAGAAGAAATAAGAGACAAATCCATGTAGAATATGGAGTTCCAATAGATGCAAACCAAGAAAATCTTTGATAGGAGAGCTAGATCAAGGAACTTCAATGTTGGGGATGTAGTCCTCAAATGGGATGAATTTAGATCCAGACCTGGTAGGCATACCAAGTTTGATTCCTTTTGGGGAGGTCCATCTGTGATCATTGAGCGCAAGGAGCATAATTATTTTTAGTTATCAACTCTTAAAGGAGAACCCTTGCCAATTTATGTCAACAAATTTCACCTAAAACCTTGTTTTGAAGTTTTCCCAGCTTTGTAATTAAGTTTTCCTGCTTTCTATTATGCTTTCTAGGTTAGTTTTTCCTGCTTTCCTCAAAGTGATTTGCACAGTTAGTTTGGTTTTTCTTGTATAGTTCTTTCCCTATTTTATTTTGTAGTTCCTCCTCCTGGTTTCAATCCTCCTTCTTCCCAGAAGTGTCTTTTTGTGCTTAATGCAAACTCCTTGTCCAACGGAATGTCATAAGGCCACTGGTTTTATATGTCTAGCAGGTTGACATTCAATAAAAATCACCAAAAATGTTACCCAAATTTCTCATTTTGTCAATTTTAGCTACAGGTGGAGTAAATGAGGCTCCCACAAGGGTAGAGCCCAGATTGTATGAATTCTGCATTTTTCCTTGACTTGATCTTGTTCACTGCATTTAAGGCCTGGTTTTACCTCTTTGTTCCTGTCTTAAAAGACCTAATTCATGTAAGAAACCCTTTGAATTCATGATAAAACCCTAACTCGTTCATGACTTCTATTTTTGAGTTACTTTTCTAAGTGACTAAAGTGATTTATTAGCCATGTGCGCATTGACATCTCCTTATTTATTCTTAGTTGCACTGTATTTCTTAAATAGTCATTTAACTGTGCAAGTGAATGATGGGGTTATCAGAAATGCTTATCGCTGACTTGCTAAGCTAAACCAATTAATATTTTTTGTTGTGTGTGTGTGACACAGTTTGTGTTGTAGGTTATGTGCGGTCATTTCTCAGTCATACAAGTTGAAGATGAAGATAGAAATATGCTATGAGTATGCGATTGAAAGGAAAGATGAAGATCAATGGTTGTCATTTACTCGCTCAAAATTAAGGTATATTCTTTTAGGGGTGGAGATTGCATGACAATATTCCACATGTTCCTGGTGGGGCCAACTGAGGTTAGAGACAAGTAAAGATCAATCAAGTTTCTTTTGATTGTGTGGTCAATGTTATGGCTTAAAGACAAAGTTCTCGAGATCTATCCTTTAAGCCATTAAGCCATTGCACCACGTGGATGGTGGGGTCACCTTTATGCAGGGTCTTCATCTTATTAATCTGTGATCATTTTTAGTTTGATCCAATGGTCAGCATAAATCCTTGATACCAAAGTGATCAAAATCTATCCATCAAGGCATTATGCCTGCATGACACACATCCTTTTTTGACCAAGTGGGGCCTGCGGTTGTCGAGCCAGGTAAAGAGTTAACATCTGAGAAGGTTGATTTTCATCTGACGGTCTGTGTAAAGGTTTAAAGAAAAGTTGATTGAAATCTAATGATCAAGGAATTATACCTTATTAACGCATTGAAAGTTGTCAGAGCTTGGACCCATCTGTGATAAAGTAAAGACTGATCAAGTTCATTTTGATCAGATGGTCAGCTTGAAAGCTTAAAGACAAAATGATCGAGAAATATCCTTCAAGCCATCAAGTCATGGTGACATCTAGAACAAATGATGTCATGGGTCTCAGGTTTACAAAGTAGTAAGGACACTTTAACTTAAGATAGATCCAATGGTAGGCATAAAGCCTTGATCCCCAAGATGAAGTTGTTTAACCATTAAGGCATCACACATGCCTGCCACGTGTCCAAGTCAGATCAAAGGTTAGCACAAAGGGTAAGATAAAGGTAAAGCAAGTTCATGAATATCGAACGGTGGGCGTAATTCCTTGATGAAAAGTTGATCACAATCTAACCTTTAAGCCATCACACTTGCGTGCCGCATGGAAGATTTGATCCTGTGCTCGTAGGTATCTTAAGGTAGATCGACGGTCATATTTTAAAGATAGTAAAGTTTCAAATCTGAGCCATTGATTGGTCATTCCATGCCACCTGTGACCATTTGGTTTTGAATTCAAATATTTAATGTTTTTCTCAGGGTTTTCATGGCAGTGGTAATGTTTTCAACTCTAAGACTGGGTAGATGGATCAACTGACTTCTCTACTCAAATTTGTGGTGATGGGAGATGTATTCATTGTTAGAAATAGGAAATGCCCTATTCTCCCAAGAACACCTACATGCAAACCTGTCACAAAGTAGAAGCAAAGACATAAGAGAGAAGAAGCTATGGTGGCCAAAAAGCCAGAGACATGATATCCATGTTGAAAGAATAAACTTCTATTATCAACAAAATGAATACAATACAATCTCTTTTTTGAAATGCAAAGAAGTGAATCCTTATAAAAGGAATCACAAAACCCTAAAAGGGAAACCCTAAGGTTAGCTAAAGAAAACTAGAGTGAATAGGTGAGTTAGTAATTAGATCATAATGATTTAATTAAT
>MU223789.1:200349-217009 GCA_018584345.1 Thuja plicata
CAAAATTGCCAAAAAAAAAAAAAAATTTTTTTTTTAAGAAAACCGTGCCCGTACGACCCTAGAAGGCCAAGAAATTTCTCCCAGACGCTCTGGTGTCCAAATCGGACATGCTTTATATGGATTCTAGGGTTTTTGGGCCTTCTAGATGCAATCGTTAGGTCGATTTTGGTCCAAGGTGCTCCAAAAAATAAAGACCCCCCAGAACCATTAAAAAATACCAGAAAAGACTGGAGAACTTCAAACCCTTGCTTGCTTCAACAAAAAAAAATGAACAGCCAGGTGCAGGATGGCTCTGATACCATGTTAGAAATAGGAAATGCCCTATTCTCCCAAGAACACCTGCATGCAAACTTGTCACAAAGTAGAAGCAAAGATAGAAGAGAGAAGAAGCTATGGCGGCCAAAAAGCCAGAGACATGATATCCATGTTGAAAGAATAAACTTCTATTATCAACAAACTGAATACAATATAATCTCTTTTTTGAAATGCAAAGAAGTGAATCCTTATAAAAGGAATCAAAAAACCCTAAAAGGGAACCCTAAGGTTAGCTAAAGCAAACTAGAGTGAATAGGTGAGTTATTAATTANAGAGACATGATATCCATGTTGAAAGAATAAACTTCTATTATCAACAAACTGAATACAATATAATCTCTTTTTTGAAATGCAAAGAAGTGAATCCTTATAAAAGGAATCACAAAACCCTAAAAGGGAACCCTAAGGTTAGCTAAAGCAAACTAGAGTGAATAGGTGAGTTATTAATTAGATCATAATGATTTAATTAATAACCCGATAGACTATTACTCTAACATTCATGATTGTATTTGATCTTTTGAGCTATTTCCCAAGTGCATTGATGAGAATACTTGACTAGTTTAGGGTTTCTGCATTGTTTATTGAGAATATATTGTAACCCTAATTTTTCCCTAACTGATTGATGGATTGACTCCCGAGCTTGTGTGCTAGGGGAGCTTGTATATAATTACTTTTCAGTGCTTTTGTAGCTAGATTTTTTTAGATTATGCAAGAATTTCTGTAGCATCTTCTCTGCCCTCGGGTTTTCATCTTGTTGTAATTTCTCATTGAATTATAGATTATGTAAAGGTTTTCTGTGACATTTTCTCTATCCTCAACCTTTTATTGTCTGTATTTCTCTTATTTGAAGCATAATATAGTGGTTAATTTTAGAGAAATCTTGGAGTTCTTGAGCCTTATTTTTTTCTGCATCTTTGTGCACTACTGTGGGTGATTTGATTTAGATAATCTTGTGGATTTTGTTCATCCCTTGTTATCTTGTCTCATTCTTGTGCCTATTTGCTGAAGTGGATGTTTGTTTGCAGGTCACAATCTATGTCTATTTCCTTGGATATGCTATTGTTTGTTAAATCTTCTCTTTCCTTGAATAGCCTCTTTCTATTTCAGACCTCTCTATGAAATACTTATGCAAGCATATTTATAAAGTTGTGTTCTGCTAGATTCAGTAATTCCATGCTATCTTGGTCACTTTGTTATGATTCATATTACCTTCAATGTATCATCTAGTAGGATAATTTTCTTTTTAGTCATTTCCCTTCAGTTCTCCTTCTATCCCTTTTCCTTCCAAGTTTACTTTCATGTCCAAAAGAAAATAAGGTGATTATCCTAGAGGAGCTGACCTATAATCTAGAGGCTTCACTTTAGTTAGCAGAGGTCGCACAAACTAGAAGTGATTCCCATGTTATACTAGATTGTTGTCTCAAGCACTTAGTAGGGTGCAAAATTTAGTGCATAACAAGGACAAGATGCAAAGTTGAATGGAAATGTTGCAAAGTAATAATTGATAGTGGTAGTTTAGATAATTTAGCTTCCAAGGAGTTGGTGACAAAGTTGAAGTTGAAGAGATTGAAGCATCTAAAACCTTATCAAATAGCATGGGTATAGGATGATCATAAGGTACTAGTAAGTGAAAAATGTTTGGTAAAATTAAAGATATGATATTATCATGTTGAAGTTCTTTGTAATATTATGCCTATGGATGTGTGTCATGTCTTGTTTGGTATACCATGGTAGTATGATAGAAAAGCATAACATGATGGTAGAGAGAATAAGTATACTATTGTTGCAAATGGGATGAAACACATTTTTTTTCCTTTGATAGAGACTCCTAAGAATGAGAATTGCACCAGTGTTATAATTTGTTTGGTTGAAGGAAGGAAATTCATGGATGGTTTGAAAAATGACAGTATGTTTTATGCTTTTATTCCTAAGAAATCTGATTTGGAATCTGAAGAAGAACAACCTAAGGAAGTAACAAAATTGCTGATTGAGTATGAAGACATAATCTTAGGTAATGTTCCTAATGGATTACCGCATGTGAGGAGTATTAGTCATTTTATGTATCTAATTCTTGGAGCTCTAGTTTGCCTAATAAAGAAACACACTGAATGACGCGTGTAGAGAAAAAAGAGTTGAATAGACAAGTGTAAGAATTTTTGAAGAAAGGTATGATCAGAGAAAGTTTGAGTCCTTGTACAATACTTGTTGTATTAGCACCTAATAAGATTGAAGAATGGATGATGTGTACTAATTCTAGAGAAATCATAGGATTACACTGAAGTATATGTTTCCTTTTCCTATGATGGATGACATGATAAATTGTTTGAGTGGAGCAAACTATTTTACAAAGATATATTTGAAGAGTGGATATCATCAGATCAGAATCAGAGAAGGAGATGAGTGGAAGACTACATTCAAGACAAATGAAGGATTGTATGATGGTTGGTAATGCCTTTTGGATTGACTAATGCACCAAGTTATTTCATGAGACTAATCAATGAGGTATAGAATAAATTCTTGGGTAAGTTTGTGATTGTATATTTGGATGACATTCATCTTTTTAGTAAGGATAGGGAGGATCATTTGTTACATATGAGACAAGTGTTGCGGAGGTTAAGAGAGGAGAAGTTTATATATATTAGAGATTGTTTACAAATATCAGCTCCTTTCAAGAAAACACACTAGAAACCATCAGCCAAATAAGAAGCCTAATAGTCACACAAGATGTCCCTATGGGGATTTGAACTCGGGTCTCCATAATGAAAACCCAAAGATGTAACTAATTGAGCTCAGCCCCTTGGACTTAAGAGAGGAGAATTCACTAATAAATATCAATAAATACACTTTCATGAGATAATAATTTATGTACTTGGATTTTATGATATCTATTGATGGTTTGAAGATGGATCCTAAGAAGGTTTGAGAAATTGTTGATTGGCCTACACCTCATAGTGTTGGAGAAGTAAGATCATTGTTGGAATAGTCCCAAGGATAACTAAGAGGGGGGGGGGGTGAATCAGTTATCAGTCAATTTAATTATTTTCTCCTTCTTTAATGTAATTTGATATAAAGTAAATACACATTTAGATAACACAATGAAGTACTCAACAATTTGATTATGGGGAAACCAAATAGGCAAAAATCCCGGTGGGAATTAGCACGCAAAAATAACTGTACTAGTTTATAATGATCCCTGTTAGAAGATTGTACAACCCTATTAGGAGTTGATCTTTACAATGCAAGAAGTATAGAGACCTGGTTAAAGGTCAGACCCTATTAGGAGTCTTTTATAGATAACCTTCTTAAGGGTCAGGACTCACTGTCCAATAGCTCACTGCTAAGATGGTGAAGGATACAACCTTTAGTACAGAAGATATACACTATATCTGGTAAATGAACTATTTGAGTAGATCTGCTGTCTTGATCAGTACCAATGAATTGCAATCAACTCTTGTTTCTTCACATAGATCTTCAACTTATTCTTTCTGACTTTCTGCTCTTATCTGTCTTTTCTTCTTCACAACATTTTTGACACTTAGTGAACATAACTGAACTGCTATAAGTATTTTCACCAAGGATAAGGTCATGACGGTATTTGGAAAAAATTCATCAACTTCCTTGTCGGCTCAACCAAGCATGCAATACAAATTAGGACCGCGCAACTCAAACTGAATAGACGTGACGCTTCACAAAGTCGGCTTCACCAAATTAACTCTAACATTACAATTCTGTTGAAACATGTTTGGTGCCTTTGGATAATTATCTTTAACTCATAACTAAACATGAATACAAACATGCATATCCCAAAGATAGGCGCAACTCAAGATACACTATATTTACGTTGGCTCTTAACAGATAAACTTCAGAAACTGTAACTGCCATAACTGATTAATCATAACTCAACTGAAACTACATATTAGACTTGGCGTGAATGCACATAGCAACTAGAACATGTATACACCATGAAAATAAACACACATAGCTCCAAAACATTTGTACTAATAATTGCATATAGGATAACTACTGTATATTATATGTTGTTATCAATGGCAAACATACAATTAATTATTTGCACAGGAGCAAATCTCCAATAATCTCCCCCTTTGACATTGGTGGCAACATATGATATCATCAACTCAAATTGTCTTCCTTATTTTTACAATCTTCTCAATATCCTCATCAAAGGTTCCTCTTCACTGTTGCTTCTCTGTATACTCCCCCAGAGTATATGCTCCCCCTTACTAATACTCCCCCTTTGACATCAATGAAAAAGGGTGTTAAACACCTTTAAGCACAGGTACTACTCTAGAAGTAGAGTAGTCAACCATTCACCAGTCACCAAGGACTGATGTTCTTGCTATAAGTTCTAATCAGACTCAGGAAAGGGAATTACTCCCAACTTCTCCTTGAGATACTCAAAAGTATCTTTTGATAGAGGATTTGTAAAAATATCTACTAGTTGTTCTTTAGTGCTTACATAATCCAGCTTTACTTCTTTGTCTGCAACTTTTTCTCTTACGAAGTGGTATTTGATCTCAATGTGTTTTGTCTTTGCATGCATCATAGGGTTCTTTGACATATTGATAGTACTAGTGTTGTCACAGTGAATAACAATAGGATAATCAATCTAAATACCAAAGTCCTTAATCATTTGTTTGATCCAAACCATTGTTGAAAAATTCAATACTGCTGCAACATACTCAGCTTTTGTTGTTGACTGAGAGATACAATTCTACTTTTTACTTGTCCAAGTGACCAACCTGTCTCCAAGAAATACTGCTCCTCCTGATGTGCTCTTTCTATCATCAACACAACCTGCCCAATCAACATCTGTATACACATGAAGTTGTATGTTCTCTAAGTTAGGATACCATAAGCCATAGTCTATAGTTCCCTTTAGGTATCTAAATATTCTTTTTACTGCCATTAGATTATTTTTCTTGGGTTCAGTTGCAAATCTTCCAACAATGCCTACTGCATTAGAAATGTCAGGTCTAGATTGAGTGAGATATATGAGTTTTCCAATCATAGACTTGTATAGGGTCTTGTCAACTATTGTGGAATCATCATATTTAGAAAGCTTGCATCCTGTTATCACAGGGGTGCTTACTAGTTTGCAATCTTCCATCTTGAAGGTCTTCAATATCTCCTTCACATACTTAGACTAATTTATGAATATGCCTTTATCAATTTGTTTTACATTCAATCCAAGGAAGTATTTGATAGGTCCAATCATGCTCATTTCAAATTCACTTTTCATTTCTTTGGCTAATTCTACACTAAGTTTTTCAATACCTCCAAAGATAATGTCATAAAAAAAAATAGCAACAAGTAGTAGTTCTTCATCTATCTCTGTTATAAATAAATTACAGTCTGCTGCTCCTTTTCTAAATCCTATCTTTGTTAAGTAACCATCAAGTCTCTCATACCACGCTCTTGGGGCCTGTTTAAGTCCATAGAGTGCTTTCTTTAATCTGTATACCATGTCTGGTTTATCTAAAATTTTGAATCCTTTAGGCTGCTCTATGTAGACTTCTTCCTTTAAATCACCGTTTAGAAATGCTGATTTGACATCCATTTGATATACCTTAAAGTTATTGAATGTTGCATAGGCCAAAAACAACTTGATAGCTTCAAGTCTGCTCACAGGGGCAAATGTATCAGTGTAGTCTATTCCTTCTCTTTGCACATATCCTTTACATACTAATCTTGCTTTGTTCCTTACCACTGTGCCTTCTTCATTCATTTTTTTCCTGAATATCCACTTAGTTCCAATCACATTCTTGTCATGAGGTCTAGGGACTAGTTCCTATGTTTCATTCTTGATTATTTGATCTAATTCTTTTTGCATGGCACTTTTCCAATCTGAATCTTTGCACGCATCTTCAACACTTAAGGGTTCAATCTATGAAAGTAAGCATACCTCTTCATCAGTGGTTGAACCTTTTTCTCTAGATCTTGTCAGGACTTTTGCACTTTGATTTCCAATGATATCTTCCTTAGAGTGGTATTTGGATGTGTACTTTGAATTCTTAGGAGTGACACTTTCATCTGTGATCTATGATTCTTTTTCACTTGGTTCAAGATTGTTACATGAAACATCGATACAATCAAACATTTCTTCATTAACTGTGTCCTTATTGATGGGTCTGGGCTCATCTTTGATCATGGGAGCATAGTCATAATATCTTTCTTGAATCATAAACTTCTCATCAATCTTCATGTGAGTACTTTCAATGATCTTCTTTAATCTTAGATTGAAACATCTATAGGCTTTTCTTTTAGTAGAGTAACCAAGAAAAATACCTTCATCACTTCTAGCATCAAAATTACCAATGCTATCATCCCTCTTGATATAGAACTTTCTTCCAAAGATTCTAAATTATTTTACCATGGGTACATTACCAAACCAAAGTTCATAAGGTGTCTTGTCTGCGCTTGGCCTCAATTGTATTCTATTGATAGTGTAAACTGCTGTATTGACTACATCTCTCCAGTAGGTATGGGAAACCTTTCCTTCAATCATGATAGTCTGCACTATGTCAAGTATTATCCTATTCCTCCTTTCTGCTATCCCATTCTACTAAGGAGTTCTGGGTGCAATTAACTATCTTTTGATTCCATGTTCTTCACAGTAGTCATAAAACTGGTCAGAGGTGAATTCTCCTACTCTATCAGATCTCAAACATTTTATCTTTAATCTAGATTCATTCTCAACCTTAGCTTTGAATATTTTGAACTTCTCAAAAGCTTCAAATTTTTATTTTAAGAATGCAACCCACATCATCCTTTAGAAATCATCAAAAAACAAAATAAAATACCTTTCTCCGTAGTATGATCTTGTTTGAGTAGGTCCACATAAGTCTGTATGTATCAGATCTAGTTTGTTTTCTGTAGAGTCTTATTTTCTCCTGAATGAGGCCCTCACATGCTTCCCTGTCACACATTCCATGCATATGGTGTCAACTGGTCTTCCAATGCTAGTAAGGTCTCTTACTGCCTTTACATTACTTATCTTGACTATGTTGTCAAAATTGATATGACAAAGTCTCTTGTGCCATAGCCAAATGCCATCTACTTTTGCAACAAAACAACTTACTTCTGAGTTGAGCTGAAAAACATTACCTTTGGTCTTTGATCCTAATGCAATCATGTCTCCTTCTTTTTTGTTAATGATCCACTAGTTTTTTTTGAATTCCAACTGATATCCTTTATCAAGCAACTGTCCAACACTTAGTAAGTTATGATGCAAACCATCAACATAGAGAACATCATCTGTCTTGTTCTTTTCATCTAGGGTGATAGAACCTCTTCCTATGATAGGTTTGGGACTTTTATCTCCAAATCTAACCATGCCACCTTTGTACTTGTCCAAATGTACAAATCTGTCTTTGTCTCCTATCATGTTGTGTGAACATCCACTGTCAATGATCCAGTCAGTTCTGATGTCAGCGTTTGAAACTAATGCTGACTCTTGTTCTTTTGCTTCATCTTCTTTGTCCATTTCTTCAAGAATATTTTCAATGTATTTAATGGAAACAAATCCAATTTCATCTTCTCCTAAGTCATCATCAGTTACACCATCCTCAACATGATAATATTCTTTAGTGTACTTAGGTTTGTAAACTCAAATGAATTTCTTGACTATTGTAGGGCACTTGGATGCAAAGTGACCAACCTTGTTGCATGAGAAAAATTTGAATGGTAGTTGTCCTTCATATTTACCTTTACCTTTCCTTTCCTTTTTGGCAATCATAGCAATGATTTCTTCTAGTTCTGTATCCACTTCTTCATTATTACTAGAGCTGCTTATAGATTTTTTGTTATGGACCGTGGCTTTGAAGGTTGTTTCACTTTTAGGTTCTGTCTTCAATCTAGATATCTCAAATGCATATATTTTGCTGATCAAGGTCTCCCTCTTGAAGTCTTTTGAAAATTTCATAGTCTCATCTAAGATATTGATCTTTCTCTCATAGTCTACTTTCAATGTGGTCATTAACTTGTCCATTATATCTTCCTCTGATATTTCTCTACCATTGTTTCTTATACCTGATACTGCTTCATTAATCTTCTAATTATAAGCTCTGATGTTTTCTTCAGGTAACATCTCTAAATTGTTGTATCTTTTCTTCCATGTCTTTCTATACACATTCTTTTCTTGGATGTCTCCTTCAAAAATATCTTCTAAGTATTTCCAAATAGAGTATGCTTTATCTGTCTTCTTGATCTCAGAAAATTCACTATCAGACAGGGCACTGATTAGGGCTTCTTTGGAAATTGCATTATTAGTGAACACTTCCTTTTGTTTCATAGTAGAGTCATCAACTGCAAGATATTTCAAGGTAGGAATTTCAACTTCTTGAGTGGAAATATCATAGATCTCAAATCCAACACACTAAAGATGTGTTATTATTTTGTTCTTCTAGTCAAGATAGTTTTCTCCATCAAACTTAGGACTCTCTTTCTTGAAGTATGCCATCTGATCTACCTTAAGATGTTAGGCTTTCTCTCCAAGGCCCTTGGCTCTGATACCAATTGTTGGAATAGTCCCAAGGATAACTGAGAGGGGGGGGGGGTGAATCAATTATCATTCAATTTAATTCTTTTCTCCTTCTTTAATGTAATTTTATATAAAGTAAATGCACAATCAGATAACACAATGAAGTACTCAACAATTTGATTATGGGGAAACCAAATAGGCAAAAACCCCGGTGGGAATTAGCACCCACAAATAACTGTACTAGTTTATAATGACCCGTATTAGAAGATCTTACAACCCTATTAGGAGTTGATCTTTATAATGCAAGAAGTACAAAGACCTGGTTAAAGGTCAGACCCTGTTAGGAGTCTTTTACAGATAACCCTGTTAAGGATGAGGAATCACTATCTAATAGCTCACTGCTAATATGGTGAAGGCTACAACCTTCAGTACAATAGATATACACTATATCTGGTAAATGAAATGTTTGAGTAGACCTGCTGTCTTGATCAGTTCCAATGAATTGCAATCAACTTCTATTTCTTCACATAGATCTTCAACTTATTCTTTCTGACTTTCTGCTCTTCTCTGTCTTTTCTTCTTCACAACATTTTTGACACTTAGTGAACATAACTGAACTGCTATAAGTATCTTCACCAAGGATAAGGTCATGAAGGTATCTGGAAACACTTCATCAACTTCTTTTTCAGCTCAACCAAGCACGCAATACAAATTAGGACTGCGCAACTCAAATTGTATAGACGCGACACTTCACAAAGTCGGCTTCACCAAATTAACTCTAACATTACGATTCTATTGAAACATGTTTATCACCTTTGGATAATTATATTTAACTCATAACTAAACATGAATACAAACACACATATCCCGAAGATAGGTGCAACTCAAGATACACTGTATTTATGTCGGCTCTTAACAGATAAACTTCAGAAACTGTAACTGCCATAACTAATTAATCATAACTCAACTGAAACTGCATATCAGACTTGGCATGAATGCACATAGAAACTAGAACATGTATACACCATGGAAATAAACACACATAGCTCCAAAAAATCTGTACTGATAATTGCATATAGGATACCTGCTGTATATTATATGTTGTCATAAATGGTAAACATACAAGCAATTATTTGCATAGGAGTAAATCTCCAACAATCATTTTATTGATTGGCTAGTTTTTACCAGAACTTTATTAGGAATTTCAGTTCGGTTTGTAGTCCTATGACTGAGACAATGAGAGGTGACAAAAAATAATTGAAGTGGACAAATGGAGAAAATAAGTTTTTTGAATTGTTGAAACAAGAGGCGACTAAGAAAATTGTGTTAGATTTACCTGATTTCATTAAAGTATTTCAAGTGAACTGCGATGCAAGTGGGAATTTAATTGGAGTAGTATTAACGCAATAAGGTAGACCTATTGCTTATTTTAGTGAGAAGTTAAATGATGCAAATAGAAGATATTTAGTTTATGATTATGAATTTTATGTCATAGTTAAAGCTTTCAAGAAATGAATACATTATATATTGCCTAAGAAGTTTGTGTTGTATACTGATCATCAAGAATTACAATATTTGAATAGTCAAGGTAAGTTGAATCAGAGACATATGAGATGGGTTGAATTCTTGTAGACTTATACTTTTGTGTTGAAGTATAGGAGTAGTAAATCAAATAAATTTATTGATGCTTTGAGTAGAAGGAGGATTTTACTGACAGAGATGAGAGTTGAGGTGTTGGGATTTGATGAGTTGAAGACCTTGTATGAGGATGACCCTAATTTTTTAGAACCTCAGAAAGCTTGCAGAGAACCTATTATAGTAGACCGAAGAAAATGGTTGGATTATTTCATTCAAGAAGGTAGGTTATTCAGAGGAATTCAGTTTTGTATACCTAGAAGTTCTATGGGAGATATTATGATTAAGGAAGAGCAATGTGGAGGATTAGCTGGACACTTTGGTAATGATTAGACAGTGGCCTTGGTGAGTGAGAATTACATTTGGCCTTAGATTCATAAGGATGTAAGAAAATTTGTTCAGAGTTATAGAAACTGTCTAGTTGCTAAGGGAAGTAGTCAAAATAATGGAGTGTATACACCTTTGAATGTAGCAGAGTGACCTTGGGAAGACATTAGCATGGATTTTTTTCTTGGGTTATAGAAGATACAAAGAGGTAATGATTTTATATTTGTGGTACTAGACAAATTTTCAAAGATGGTTCATTTCATACCTTGTAAGAAGACTACATATGCAGTACATGTAGCCAACTTGTTTCTCAGAGAAGTTATGAGATTGCACGGATTAAACCAAAGAGTATAGTTTCAGACAAAGATAATAATTTTGTTAGTTACTTTTGGAGAAAATTGGAAGAAGCTGAAGACTGATTTGAAGTTTAGTTCTACATTTCATCCAAAAATAGATGGACAAACAAAGGTAGTGAATAGAAGTTTGCGTAACTTATTAAGGTGTTTGGTTGGAGAGAAGATAGGAAATTCGGATTTAGTTCTAGCACAAGCAAAGTTTTCATATAATAATTGAGTGAATATCAGTACTTGGAAGACACCATTTGAGATAGTTATTAGTTTTAATCGTAAAGGAGTATCTGAGTTGAGGGATATCAATCATGAAGTCAAAAGGAGTGCAAAAGCAGAGAAATTTGCAGAACACATGAATGGATTACACACTCAGGTCAAACAACATTTGGAGAATATGAATCAGACATATAAGGAGAGAGTAGATGTGAAAAAGAGACATAAGGAATTTCAAGTAGGAGATGAAGTGATGATTTATTTAAAGAAGGGTAGGTTTCTAGTTGGAATATATAACCAGTTGAAGATGAGAAAGTTTTTGGACCATGTAAGAAGTTGAGGAGATTTGATTCAGGGAATACATATGAAGTTGAGTTCTCAGATGACATGGACTTATCACCTATATTCAAAGTTGTAGATCTATATGAGTATCATGAGAAAATTTTTAGTGAAGTTGATGGATCATAAGTTGAGAAGTATTATAAGAAGAAGATGGATAGAATAGAATATATTTTGGATAACAAAATTGGCCAAGTAAAAGAGGTAAAAAATAAACTGAATATCTTGTTAAATGGAAAGAAAAAATAGTTGTAGATTCTTCATAGATTTCTCAAGATGAGGTTAATCATCTTGGTTTTACTTTAGCCCCAACACGGTGAGAGGAACACTTTTTAATAACCCCGTGTGTCTGATACAGGAGCATCTTGGGTTCTTTGGAAATCTTGCATCAACCAAATTTTTTTTTATTTTTTAGTTCTTCCTATTTTCCAGTCTCTGTATTCTCAGTGGTGTTCCTTCGATTTGCCTTATCTTCAGTTGAGCACCTCATGGCATTTTCTTCACATTGTGATTGATCATCATTTGGGTTTTCACCTTGATTGACTTCTTCTAGATGGAAATTTCTTGGATTTTGGCTCAGACCTATTTTTTCTTCACATTTCATGGCCTAATGGAGTTTTTTGATCTCGCTAACCTTTTCTTTGGAATGCGAACCTTCTTGGAATTTCATTCTATGCTCATGAGGTTGTGGNTGATTGACTTCTTCTAGATGGAAATTTCTTGGATTTTGGCTCAGACCTATTTTTTCTTCACATTTCATGGCCTGATGGAGTTTTTTGATCTCGCTAACCTTTTCTTTGGAATGCGAACCTTCTTGGAATTTCATTCTATGCTCATGAGGTTGTGGCCAAAAAATATTTTGGATCCCTCATTATGTTTCATCTATTTGGGGGAGATCCTTATGATTTGGGTCCTGACCTATATTTGATATTATGTTTTCCTACTGTGGAGAATTTGATTGATCTTGGTTGACTTGTTTGCATTATGAACATCTATATATTGACATAATTGATTCTTAGTTTGGTATCATGAAGAAAGATAACCTCTTGAAGGTTAGAATTTTAGATATTCTCAAAATTTTATCTATAATCATGCCTATATGCCTAGAATGTAAGCTTGTATGTTGCTGGCCAATTTGATGTAATGTCTTGAATCTGGATAAATACAAACCACTGATCTTTCTTTCTCTCTATATCCTATTGTTGTTTCTACTGAGTGAATCTTGCTGCAAGGAGTGGACAGATCTCTTTGAGTTCCCTCTATCCTTGGTTGTACCAATTTAGAGAGAGAGAGAGAGAGAGAGAGAGAGAGAGAGAGAGAGAGAGAGAGAGAACCATGTCCATTAGGAAACTTTTCTACTTTGCATTACTTATTAGTCCCTGCCTATTTATAAGAAGAAACTAATATTTTCACTTCACATCTCTCAATTAATTCAGCTTTGGAAAATGTGTAAAGAGTGTTTATCCTATAGTCTATACAAATTTCTCTATTAAAATCAAAATTTTCACGTATATCCCTATTTTGTGTTTGGTTGTTTGCAACTTTCTTGGTTTTTTTTTCTATTTGAAAATCACTAAATTTTTCCCAATCTTTTAAGTGGTGGATGTGTCTTTTACATGCAGGGGCTTCTGTGGCATCATGTAGGGTTGTTGACATGCCTTTATATACTCATTTGTTGAGTGAACATAGGTCACACAGCATGAAACATGTTGCTAATGCAAATATTAAGAGGGCAACTTCCTTTTCCTCACAATTATTCACCCTTCCACCTGTAAACTTGCACATACATTCTACAGTTAGTGTTGTATTTGCAAAAAATAAGTTGTTGAATTCGAATCATCAAAGGTAAAGAAAAAACAAAAAAAATGTGCAAGTATGTCTTTTCAATAGTTAACAAAGAGTGTATTATAGTAGAGAGTTGACAAATATTTTGCCATCCTCTTTTGGCATTAGTAAGCCATAGTATCAGCAATATGTACATTTGTTTTTGCATTGGGTTGCTTGGTAAGAAATGTTGTAGCATTGGCACATTACAATGTTAATATTGCTCTATAAATCACTATTTTTAGGAAGTTTAATTTAGTTCTTTGAGGGAATTGGAAATTTGGGTTTCTTTGCAGATGGGACAATTGGAACCATTTTGGCTGCAATGTAAACGAGAGTCTCATTAGAGAGATTGGTTTGTATATGAATTCTCAACTTAATTATTGGTTTTGTCTTCTCAGTTTAGTTGTTTTGTTTCATGTTGGTGATATCTAAAACACTTATTTAATCTGTGCAGCTGATGGATTCATATCAATTGGTCTCTCCAAACTTGGATATAAATATATCAATATAAGTAACCCATACAATACTCTAATTTAGATTTATTTAGGGTTTTTAAAGTTATATGATCTAGATCAAATATTTTAGAAGGTATTTTATAAAATAACTCTATGTTGCTATTTATTTTTATAGATTTAGGCCAATGTTGTTAAGAGGTTTTCCAAAAGCAGAGTTTATGGTTGAATATCAAGTTTTCTCAGGGGGCAGTTCATATCCTAAAAATGTACAAATGATCAATAGAAAAAGAGATATTTTAGTTTTGACTAATAGATTTGGAATTTTTTTGTTTAAATAACAAATGATTGTTGGGCAAAATTTGAGAGAGATATATTAGTCCTAAAACCCCTATTCTATTTTAATTTTGAAATCTTCATATTTAAAAGAATAATCCATGTTGTAATAAAATAAATTTTTGTAGTACTTGTTTTTATTCCATGTTCTTTTGAAGACTAAAGTTGAAATTAGTGCATATGTTACATGACGAGATTCATTTAATTTTTTTGTTGCTCTTGTATTTCTTTTTGTTGGTAAATCTTGGTTAATATTGTAGGTTTCCTTTAAGGGTGTATTGCAAATCCTGTCAAAGCATTTGATTTATGGTATGTTTCTATTTTTGCATTGAAACAATTTTTTTTTCTATTTTTGGATTCTATTTTGATTGGCAGTTGATATTTTCCTAGCATTTTGGAGAAATTTTTGGACAAAAATAGATTCCACAAATAAGGAGGAGATAATGAAAAATTAAAATCCATTCATAATGTTTTTCATTTGGAGTGCAAGTGACATTATATAAAGGAAGTACATGCCTTATCTATGGTCCTACATTTTTCTCGCATGCAACTGGGTATTTGTGAAGTATTCCACTTTTTTCTTTTAGTTATTGGAAGCCTCCAGTTTAGAGGAGAAATTGTACCCAAGTCCAAACAACACTTGGGAATTCATGGTTGCGTGATCAACGTGAAGGATCTGAGGACAAGATTTATTCATGATGGGTAGAATCTATTAATTATTGTGAGGGTCACCCTACTATTATAAGGGGGAAGCATTCCTTTCTCTTCCATGTTGCTTTTGTGATTTTGATGATGCATTATGGCTTTAAAAATCAAACTGTAACATGTATGTGGTTTTTTAATATAACTACAATCATAATTATTAAAATAAAATTGGAGGTGCAGTTATTAAAATAAAAATGCGGGCATAGTTCAATATTAAAAAACTTGATCAGGATTCTTATTAAACCATAACCCAAGCACAATTCTATGACCATAGATTTTTAAAAGCAGTTGACACTAAAGAAACAACAAATATTCTTAAAACAAAAGAAATCTGATTTATTTTTGTTACTATCAACCAATTCAAGATGTCATGATATTGAAGATGAAATACTCTAGCTCTCACAAAATAAATGTACAAAGATGTAGGTCTTGCAACTCTTCTTCTCTTCTAGGTAAATATTTTGAGAATATTAGGTTAAACTAGTAGAAAAAAATATGTGCATTATAAAAGTCTTCCCAAAAAGGCACTGATAGAGTAACCACTTGAAACTCTCTATTTTTGACAAAACTTACACAATTAGGGTTTCCTTCATTTCCCCCATACAAATTTTGCATCTTAGGGAGGCATATTTTGAGTATTTCAAGAAACATAATTGTAGGTATCAACATAAGCTATGTCAGATAGTTTGAAAGATTCCTCTCAAAAAATTTCAAAGTGGATCCACCATGCTTCTTTGAAAGCAACCATAGGAGTTGTTTTTTTACTTGAATGATAAGACTATTTAGATGATATTGCAATTATGTCCCATTCTAGACACTTTAAAGATGTGTCTCCCTCCCTCTCTCTCCTCTCCCTTTCCCCCTTCCCTCTCTATCCACATATCCCTTCCTATCTCTATCTCTCTCTCCCTCTCCCTTTCTCAATTTTAAAGAGTTCTAAAAGCAATTCATAGTGCTCAAAAAAGCACCGATGAAGTAGGCCACTTGGAACCCTTTGTTTCTGACAAAGCTTTCACAATTAGAGTTTATATTCTTCATTTCTCTCATAAATATTTTTCATCTTAGATAGGTGTTTTTTGAGGATTGCAAGCAACATAATTTTTGATATGATAAGACTATTGAGATGTTGCAATTATGTCTAGTTTTGTTAAGTCCTCTTTCTCCTCCTTTGGATAGTTTGAAAGCTTTCTCTCCCTCTCTCCCTTGCCCCTTTCTCCCTTCCCACTCTCCCACTCTCCCCCTCCCCCTCTCCCTTCCCCCCTCTCTCTCACACGATCTCAAAGTGGATTTAGCATACCACTCTAAGAGAAACTGTAGGAGTAGTTCTTCTACCTAAATCACAAGAAATTTGAGATGATGTTTGCAATTATGTCTAGTTCTTTTCAACCATATTTCTCCTCCTCTTGATAGTTTGAAATATTTCTCTCCCTATCTCCCTCTCTCCCTCTCTCCCTTCCCTGTTTCCCAATGTCCTCTCTCCCTCTCCCTTCTAGATTCCCCCTCTCTCACAAAATATTTTTGAGTGGATTCACCATGTTCCTCTAAAAGAAACCATAGAAAGAGTAGTTTTGATACCTAAATGATAAGATTATTGAGATGATGTTTCAATTATGTTCAGTTCTATTTTACCCCTTTTATCCTCCTTTGGACAGTTTTAAATCT
>MU223789.1:248517-273657 GCA_018584345.1 Thuja plicata
ACAAGATATGATATGCAAAGCATTTGCAAAAGAGATGCAAACTGAATTTGAAATGTCTATGTTTGGTGAGATAAAATTCTTTGTTGGTTTACAAATACATCAAATGAAGAATGGTATCTATATTACTTAATCAAAATATGTCAAGGAGATACTGAAAACTTTTGGTATGGAAGATTCAAAACTAGTGAGTACACCCATGACTACTGGATAGAAGTTGACAAAGAATGATGATACAAAAGAGGTAAATCAAACATTGTACAGATCAATGATTGGTAAGCTGCAATATGTTGTACACAGTAGACCTAATATTGCATTAGTAGTTGGAATTGTTGCTAGATTTTCTGCTAATCCAAAAGAGATACATATATTGGCAGTAAAAAGAATTTTGAGATATTTGAAAGGTATAGAAGACTATGGCCTATATTACAAAAGGAATAACAAATTTGAACTCAGAGTCTATACTAATTTTGACTGGGCTGGTAATGTGGATGATAGAAAGAGCACCAAAAGAGGAGCATTTCTTTTGGAAAAAATATTATTTTCCTGGACAAGCAAGAAAAAGAATTGCACATCACAATCTACAGCTGAAGCCGAGTATGTGGTAGCAGTAGTTAATTGTTCAAACATTGTGTGGTTGAAGATACTACTGAAAGGTATGAAGGAGGAGATCACAGAACTAGTTTTTATATATTGTGATAACATGAGTGCCATTAATATTTCTAAAAATACTGTAATGCACTCTAAGACAAAGCATATAGCTATCAAGTATCATTACTTGAGGGAGCTAGTTCAGAAGAAGGTAGTGAGATTAGAATATGTACATACTAAGGAATAGTTGGCAAAAATATTTACAAAAACATTACCCAAGGATGCTGATGAGTATCTAAGAGGTAAATTGGGGGTGATTCCCCTAGCAGAGGCTAACTAGTTTTGAATGGTACTGTTGCATCAAATTTTTAATCAGAACACTTGACACATTGATGCACAGTGAGTCAAATTTTTAGGATGCTGCCTAAAAACTGTGAAGTAGAAGACAAGAACAGAAAAGAAGATAAGTCATAAACAAAGATGACAGGAACACCATGATACAAATATTAGAACAAGATGAATTTTCATAATAAAGATGTCAACATCTTTGGCATTATTGTCAAAGAGGGAGATTATTGCTAAAACAAATTATTGCTAAAACAGATATGAGGGAGATATTACTAAAAGAGGGAGCTGAACATGTAACATAAATCAGTGTGATTATAGACACAGAGGGAGTCAGAATGAAGCTAAAGACATTAATGAAGATTTTTTCATATCAAGGAACACACACACTTTTTGGATTGTATGGTAACTTTGGTTGGAAATTATTGTTTTATAGTTTAGTGTTGCCATCAATGGAAAAGAGGGAGATTGTTGGAAAGATTGCTGCAATGTAGACAATTATTATTTTGTCATTGATGTCAAACATTAACTGGTGAGACTATTGCTATATGTTTTTGTACCATATCTATTGATTGATGAATATTTGAAGAATAGGATAACAAGAAGACCGAGGAAATGGTTGAGTTATGAGTATACACTAGGGTACATGATCATTTAGCACTTTGGAAAAGTGATATGTTGTTGATCTTTCACTAACAATTCACTGGAAAGTTGATGTCAAGCAAAGAAAAGTCGATGCCGAGCAAAGTGAAAGGTGATGCCGAGCAAAGCAAAGATGATGCTGAGCGCTAGTGAAATGCCGAGGGAGACAGAGAAAGTTGAGCAACAATATTTTAGTAATTGATGAGATTTGAGATCTCTGGCCGACATAGTTGATTTTATTGGGATATGCATCATTAAGTAAGATTGGTCCACACTCATTTAATGCATGTGAAATTGTTATTAACGCATGGATTCAATGTTTAATTAATGACTATATTAGAGAAGTAAATTAAATGTAATGATGGAAAGATCCGTTGGATCTGACCTAACCTAAGATCTATGATCTTGATTAAGTGGCAAACGATCTATCTGACCTAGATGAAGAGGTATAATATAATCTACATAGGTTATTTTCATTGTATCCAAGTGTAAGGAGAAGTTGTATGCAGGAGTATTGCATGGTTAATTGACTGATTGGCAAGACCTAGCAAAGAAGGCTGAGTAGAGAAGCATAGAGAGATTGCTTGATGGATTTCCAAGAAGATCTGAAGTTTGAGATGAAAGTGGAGGCCACTCAGTGAATTAGCATTAGAGCTAAAATTGGATATGGATTTGCAAAGTAAGTTGTATGTATCAGATCACACCTGTTGATTACTTTCTAACCATTGTATCAGTTCAAATCCTTTAACCAAGTTGACCTAACAGTCATTGTATAAATCCTTTGAACAATGTGACATTCAGATTGGAATTTTCTAATTCCTCTAACAAGGCCACTCCTGATAGGGTGATTAAATCCTTTAACCAGGTCACATTTGACAGTGTGTTTTGTAACCTTTAACAAAGCTCACTTCAGAAGAGTGAAATTTTGGTAGCATGTTACTGGTGGTTTTTACCATATTGGGTTTCCACGTTAAATCATGGTGTCAAAATGTGTGAATATTTATGTTGTGTTTTACTATTAAGTTTATGTAAGCTTATTTCATTAGTACAGTAAACTGCACACTTTTGTTGTTTATTTTTGCCAAGCAGATCTGAGTTGTTGAAGTAGTATAAAGTTTTATATGGGCACATCTGGACCTGAGGATAACTGATTCACCCCCCCCAGTTATTATAAATTCATTCTAACAATAAGTACATGCTTTTTTAGTTTTTAAGTGTTCTCAACTATATATGTTATTAACTTGTATTAATTGCCTTTTACCTATTATAACCCCCTTTGGGTCTTCCCATAAATCCTCTACCATTCCATTTTTTTAGGAGTCCCGATCATTGAAGAAGGGGTCCAACATAGTAGAGGGAAGAGGTATGTCTATCTATGGCTTTTAACAATCTAACTTGTTCAAGTTCTTCTTCATTATCTTCTAATTTTGCATCACTTTATCTCCTCTTCTTAGTTGAAACCCTCTTCTCAACTCCACTTGGATTTCATTCTTGTTCATTTGAAATCCCTAAATCCTTCCTCTATGACTATAACATTTCTTATCATTTATCATACAGGAAATGATCATAGCTGCTTCATCAGTGACGGTGCCTCCTACAAGTATAGGAGAACCATCTAAGGCTCTGGTATGCATTTGTTTTTTAGTACATGCATTTTTTGTATTTTAACTTGTTTATCAAATATATATGTTAATAAGCTATATTAATTTCCTTTTATCTATTAAAACTATCTTAACAACTTCCCACAAATCCTCTATCTTTCCATTTTGTTAGGAGTCCTGATCATTCAAGAAATGGTCCATCACCTTTACTACACAGCTCAAGAGCGAGAGAAACACACAAGGTAATCAAAAGTTCAATTGCAAATAAATTACAACTCAATATTTAGTTATTTTGACAACTCTAATATTTTTTTGATAAAAGTAATATGATTCGACATTTGAATTGTTGTTGTACAACCATCTACAGAGCCACACACTACTTCAAATAGGATCGACTTTGATGATGCACCATAGTCATAGAATTTGATAGAGACATATAGTGCTAGTTATGGTCATTTAAGGACCAATTCATGTATATATTCAACATTTTTATTATATATATCAACCTTGACATGGCCGATGCCATTATTTTGTAACTTTGTTATTGACTTGGCATTTATGCCATTTTTGTATAAATGCACAATTATTGTTCATTTTGATATATATGAAAGTTGATATTTGATCCAATTTTTTCATTGTGTGCATGTCTTTGTACTTCAAAACTTAAATATTTTCTATTGAAATGTGATCCAATTTTTTCATTGCGTGCATGTCTTGGTACTTTGAAACTTAAATATTTATAATTGAAATGTGATCCAATTTTTCATTGTGTGCATTTCTTAGTGATAATATTACAATAGTTTTATTCATTTTATTCATTGCAAATATTTATCTTACTAGAATACAAACATGTTTATTATCTTACTAGAATGCAAACAAGGAATCAAAATGAGTGAAAGTTTCTAATTAGGATATTTATCCCCCTTCTTTTAACAAAAAAGAACAAATTTAAATATGAACATAGATTATTTTATTGCAAAGGATATACAAGTCATTAGACACATACTTTTAAATGATACTTTGTTCATATTTACCACTATCCAATCAAAATTTGAAGGAGAAGAATTCAATTTCTTCATGCAAAGACATGGGTCTTTCGAGGAGTTGGTCCATGGCTCGTACTTTAATCACAGGTTTCTATTGTAGCCCTTGATCCTCTCAACATCATTTTCAAGACTAATGAGATTCATAATGAGTTCAACTTTCTCCACATACCAAGATCTTTCACACAACATTTAGAAAGGTTTCTTGATCTTAAGGATTTATGCATTCATCCAAATAACACAATTAGACTATGAACTTGTCCTTTTATTGTCCCTATGAACAATGATCTTTTTTTTGCACCCAAATGTATTTTCTTGCCAATCAAAGGTAGACTATATATCATTGTGGGCATGAAATGACACTATGATCCCGTCCATTTTTGTGGGTTTACCCTAGGAATGGTCCCATTTTACCTCTCGACACGCCTAGACGCTCAACAATATAACCCTACCAACGATGTCCCTTTTGTGCCCTAAGTACATAAAACTATCAAACTTTGACGAGATATTTATTGAAAATCATGGAACTTACACATGATCTGTCTGAATCTATAGGGTCATGTTAGGCCACTCTACAATAACCTATCTCATTTTTTAAAGACCTAGAGTGGTTTTTGTAGGGAGGTATTTTTTTTTGTTTATGCAAAAATTATTAGATGCACTCAGTACAAAGTTGAAAGGTAGCCTATATCACATTTTGTTCATCATGGGCTCAAACCAACACTGCAATTGTGTCAATTTGGGTAGGTTTACCTTGGTCATAGTCCCATTTTTCCTCTTGATACACCCAAGCGCTCAGTGACATACCCTACCAGTGATGCCCCTTGTGTGCCCTAAGTGCATAAAACTATTGAATTTTGGTGAACTATTTATTAAAAATAATGACACCTAAACACAATCCATCTAAACTGAAGAGTCATAGTGGTTTTTGTAGGGAAATAATTTTTTTGTTCATGAAAAAATTATTAGATGCATTCAATGCAAAGTTTCAAGGTAGCCTATATCACTTTATTTCCATTATGGTCTCAAAATTACATAATTATCACATCTAGTTGGGTGGATTTACCCTGTGCATGGTCTCATTTTGCCTCTTAACACACTCAAACGCTTAGCGGGCCCTGCCAATGATGTCCCTTGTGTGCCCTAAGTGCATAAAAATGTTGAAATTTGAAAAATTGTTTCTCAAAAACCATGGAACCTATGAATGATCTATATGGACCTATAGGGTTGTGTTAGGCCCCTCTACAATAACCTATTTTTGGTTTTGAAGACCCAGAGTGGTTTTTTTAGGGAAACAATTTTTTTGTTCATGCAAAATTGTTAGATGCACTTAGTGAAAAGCTGCAAGGTAGCCTATATCACATTTTGTTCATTGTGGGATCAAACTGACACTACCATCACATTTGGTTGGGTGGGTTTACCCTGGTCATGGTCCCATTTTTCCTCTCGACATGCCTGAATGCTCAACAACATACCCTACCGATGATGTCCCTTGTGTTCCCTAACTACATAAAACTGTTGAAATTTGATAGAATATTTCTTGAAAATTATGGTACCTATGCATGATTCATCTAAATGAATAGGATAATTTTAGGACCCTCTACAATAACCTTTCTTAGTTTTTGAAGACTCGGAGTGGTTTTCGTAGGGCAACAATGTTTCTATTCATGAAAAAATTGTCAGATGCACTTATGAAAAGTTGCAAGGTATCCTAAATCATGTTATATTTGTTGTGGGCTCAAACAAAAATTATGATCGCATCCATTTGAGTGGGTTTACCCTAGGAATGGTCACATTTATCCTCCTAACACGCTCGAACGCTCAATGACATACCATACTAGTGATGTCCACTGTGTGCNTTCTATTCATGAAAAAATTGTCAGATGCACTTATGAAAAGTTGCAAGGTATCCTAAATCATGTTATATTTGTTGTGGGCTCAAACCAAAATTATGATCGCATCCATTTGAGTGGGTTTACCCTAGGAATGGTCACATTTATCCTCCTAACACGCTCGAACGCTCAATGACATACCATACTAGTGATGTCCACTGTGTGCCCTAGTTGGGAAAAAAAAGAGTTGTGCATTCCATGAGTTTTCTATGATATTATGAGAAGTGTTTATTATAATGTGCACATAATGTTATGATGTGGAATTTGACTACTTAAACTATTATTACTATATAAACTAAATAAATATATAAACTAATCTAATCCTTTTATTTGATGGGTACAATTGATCATTTGTGAAGGTTTTATGTCATTAGGTGGGGGTGTTGGACCATCTATGGAGGCCTTGTACTCTTTTTCCCAAGCTTGAATGCCTTTATTGGGGTATTATAAGTGTAATTATTTTGACAGTCCTAATAAGGTAGGTTAGTGTTCTTTAATTTTCCATAAAGATGGTCATTTACATGGTCAATTCTAAAGGTAGTCAAGTTTCCTTGGGGTTTAAGAATGATACTTGTCTATAAATTATAGATAATATATTCTTATTTAGGGATTCTATTGTTAGAGAGTTTAGAGTGCTAAAATATTTTTAATTGATGTGAAATAGTTTATAGTCAAAAGAGGTATCCCATTTAAATCTAGAGTATTCTTCCCAAAATATCATTGTATGAAAGTTTAGTTTTTTTATGGGGATGCAAATAGTGCTACAAAAACTATAGAGAAATTTGGTAGTATCGAAAGGTAAATATATCTAACTTGCTAGAAGGATCACTCTCATTAAGGCCTTATTGAATACTATCCTATTTTATGGCATGGTTATATTTCATGTTGCAAGAAATGTGGGTAAGATGTTTGAGGCCACATAAGGAACTTTCTTAGGTGTGGCAGTGATTTCGCACATCAAATTTTTTTGAAGTGAAAAGGTGTGAGTAGGGAAAAAAAGAAAGGGGATTGGGTTAATACAATGGAAGAGGATGAAAAAGTCTATAAATTCTATATTTTTATGGAGAATATAAGAATGAGATAGATTTTAGAGTCATTTTGTGTAGTTTAAATTTCTAAAGAGTGGGGTGAAAAGAATGCACTTTCTTATATCTTATTGTAACTTCATTTGTCTTAATGCAATGTGGATATTTGAGAAGGGGATAAATTTGTATCTTTGCAATATATGTGGCTAAAAAAATAAATTTGGTTGATTATATATTTTGACACCTTTGGTTTATCATTTTGATGGATATTGGTATTGATTTAGTAGCTAGAGATTATTGGTCTTTGAATTCTAAATGGAAGGCTTGAACTTAGATATTTTTTCTATGATTAGTGAGATTACTATTATTTTATCCTCTCTAAATAATTACCTTAGTGTTCCAAAACACAACCACCCTACTCTGCATCAGTTACTAACATGAAGGGACAATCCAATAACAAGAACCAATATAGAGAAAAATGAGAGCATATACCAAAATAGTCAAGAGACCTGATATAAAACTGGCTTAGTAACATAAGTAGCTTATAAGAACAAGTGAAGGTGTCATTGTACAAATTTGATGATACAAAACTCATTTATGTGTTTGTAATAAAATGGTACACATTATGATATACAAAATTTGGCCTCTCAATATTTACAAATCAGCCCATGCCCACTTATATATACAAAACTTGGCATCTAAATATGCACATGAAATCTCGTTACCATTTATATATACAAAATTTTTCCTCTAAATATGCATATAGATCAGCTCATGGCCATTTATATATGTAAAAAAGTAAATTTACAACGTTTCACAAAAAATATATACAAAATTATCAAAATCATTCTACCATTCTGTAGAATCATTTTTCAAGATGACCCAAAATTAATCAAGTGAACCTTTTGGATCATCTCTAACCCTTATTTTGTCAAGTATTACCTCATGGTTAGATTTAAAAACTTTCGATAAATTCTTTTTAAGAGGTCTACCATGATACTTAATAAATTGAATATTTGTTGCAACAACAAGGTTAGAGTAATGAAGAATATGTATGTGTCTCAAAGTACTCAGAAAACCATATATTATTTTTTTGATAGGGTACCTTCTAAGCCATGTCCTTGTCATAAAAATATATCCTATTGGGTACAAAATACCCTCTCCATCAAAGACTGTGGTTGTCAATTTTTTTAAGCGTCAACACAACGACAAAAAAAAGTAATTTGTTCATTCTTCATTATTTTTGTCTGCAAGAACTGCATACACATGGCCTGAATTTTATAGAAGGATAAGTTAATACCAAAATTAATAAAAAGTGTAATAAAATGAGTCAAAATTTGATTTTACCTAAGTAATAAATTGATAAATTATCTGGTTCAACTAAGTTAGATACATGGTTGAAATCCATTGATGCTTCCATCTGGTTCAATTGTAGTACTCTGGGAACTTCATATGTATCAAGGGGTTGCAAAGTTCTACAATACCATTGGTCAACCCACTCTTTTGATTCACATTCTTCCCACAAAATAATCATACATGAAGAGTAAAAACATGCAATCTGTCTAGCCTAAATAACTAATGGCATTGCATTTGAACTTATAAATGAATGATGTCACTTCATCGTGTAAGTGTACAATAATCTAGATAGTTTTCAATGTTAGATTCACATATCAACCAAAAATATCTAGAGGCTATAGACTAACCTACATTACCTTGTCCCATCATAGTGTTAAACCATTGCACAATTATTTTTGCATCTATTAACATGCTGAATAACTGAGAGGGGGGGTGAATTAGTTATTCCCACCCAAATTACATAAAAGTTTCTCTGTTGGTAAACTGTTAAACAACATCAATAACAATTTATGATCTATCAGTTTATAACTTAAACATCTATAGAAAATGTAAACATGAAAGCACAGGAACACCAACATAGATAACACCAAGATTTATGTGTAAAACCCAAATTGGGAAAAACCACAGAGAAGCTAATTATCATAAAATGAAAAAAAAAATATTAGGGTGACACCGTTTAAGGTAATTTTTGCAAAGGCTCATTTCTAGTTGTGCTCACTATAGGTTGACTCACTACTGGTTAACTCATTGATATTCGAGATAACTACCCTTATACAATTAGATATCAAAATTGTTACAAAAAAATATGAACTGATTGAATTACATATAAAATGCATAAACAATTTAACAATTAGGCTTTGTCACCACCAGTAGATCACCAACAACCCGATCCACTACTATTGGTATGTAAGATCTATATAGATCTTCAATTTGCCACCTCAGATATTACTGCTCATACACACCACCACCACAAATTTGCACTATCCTTTTCACCACATCCACTACACACACTCACAAACTCGGATACAAAGTTCTCCTTTATTTATATAGGTGTTTGTTCATACATTTTTTATCCCACACCAAATGTGTATGATGACCCCCCCAAAAAAATATTATAAATACATTTAATGCATAACATCAATCCTAAATCTAAGGCATACTTAAAAACATTTATCCACATGCTACACTACGACCCATAGATAGGTCATACTTAAGATATTACAATTCATATTACATATTCAAGAGCTACCATGGCCAAGACCAAAAGATGAAACATGGAGTAACTAAAACCATTGATAGAAGAATCATCATGATACACTATAGCCTATGTACCAAAAACATCTGATGAACTCCACTATTGTCTAGATACCTGTAGAAACATTTTAACCAACACAATCACCAGAAACTTATACAATTGAACACCTAAATCATACAAGTGCACTAAAACATATGATCCATAAATAGAATATTGTATACAATCCAAGAAACACCAGGAACACCAAAAATGTTCATACTAAACCTATTCTGTGCATACCTAAAATTCTTGTTGTATAACTGAAACTTTTGTTGCATAACTGACAACCAATAAGTACATAGCCAAAGTTACCAACAACCAACTGATATCTCTAGAGTGTCGATATGGAGGTTTTTACATCAATGAAAATCAATTCTAGCAAGAACTCAATGAGTATAACAATCTCCCCCTTTGGCATTGATGGAAAAACTCAAAAACTCCAAAATCTCTAAGATCTCCAAAAACCTCCCCTAAGTAAATGCAACATGTATTTTCTCCTTTTCTCTCCCCATTTTTGCCACAATGGAAAAAGGCCAAAAACAAAATGAAACAAACCCATAGTAATATAGTAGTATTAACAAAAAATACCTTCTTATACCTCTCTTATAAAATTGGAAGCTCCTTCTTCCACTCACTAATTTTGACCTCCAGGCGAGCACACAAACTTCCACACTCGACCACTTTGTCAAAATACTTCATCCAGATTGAAGACTGAATCTGATTCTCATACACATCTACATCAGTTAGGATTCCAACAAAACCCCCAATATGACTTCAACCATATCTTTGGCCAACTATAAATTTTTGATCAAGTACTCTCTTTGTCTTTGCTGCACCAACAACTCTTCCTTAAGCTCTCCAACTCTAATTCTTTGCTTCTTGTCTCTATCCTTGAAGACATAATAAGTCTTAATAACTTCATTCAACTTTGTTTCAATTGCCTCGAGATTACCTCTAAATTTATCAACTGCAGTAGGCCACCAAAGACAATATTTGTAAATATCGGTGATCTCCTTTACACATTTCTTCATTTCACTGATAATACCTAAGAGTCCTTGTTCTGCATTGTTACACTTCTTCATTATGGATTTCTCCACCTTCATGTAATCTTCTCCAAAATGCAACAACTCAATCTCAACACCCATCACTAACTCAACTGGTATCATACCACACACACTAGAGACTATAACCCTTCTATTGATCAAATGATTAGTCAACAATCTTGTCATCAATTTTTTATCTTCTGATGAATAATTGGTCCACAAACTATTAATTTTTTCAAATTCATCATTTTCCAGCAAGGTTCTTATCATAGTAGAATCCACACATGCATATTTTTCTAGAGAGGGCATAGATATCTCCCTAACTTCTTCCTCTTCAACTTCCATTTGATCAACAACACTCTCCTCTTTAGCCTTCTCTCCTTCATCATCTTCAGAAATTGTAACTATTTATTTTCCTTTCTCACTTGTCTTTAATTTATTTGGTTCAGAAGATGAACCATCGATAACTTTACTCATATACTTTTAACCAGAAGAGGAACCCTCCTCACCAAACATACATACACAACACCATAAACTACTAGTCTTGAAAAAATATTAATCTTTAATGTAGTAAACTATGTCTTGCATGCACTCACACTATCCTCCAAGAAACTTAGATACCTAAAAATGTGTTTACCGACTTGAATACTGGTCCTCCACTCAAATTTCTCATGTTTGGTAATGATTTCATAAATTAGAATATCAAGCACATAAAAAATGAGCCAAATTTAAATGCATGTGCACTTTCAACCGACATTTTTACATTTTCAATAAAATTGTCCAACAACATTTTACACAAATCCATTTGTACATTTTCCTTCACAATTTTGCATGAAATATATACTGCTAAAGTAGAAGTCAAACCCTCATGATTTCAAAACTAAATCTTGTAGGAAATACCATAGGCGATATATGTTACAATTGGATCTTCAATTGTGTCTATAAGGAATTTATGTTGATCCTGGTTGATTTCCATAAGATCTTCAACCGCCTGATAAATAATAGATTTATTTTTAGGTAATTCACCACCGCTACATAGACTAGTAATTTCCTCAATTACCTCCTTTGATACCACATATAGTTTTTCCAGCACTAAGGTTTCTCTATGAAACTTACTTAACTCGAACATGATGAACTTTTTGTCATCACATCATGAAAATTCTCCCCAAATGTCAAGTCCAAGATTTCTAATTCTTTGCATATCCCCTACAGGAAATCCAAACTCTAATTGCTTGATACTATTGTGATCAAACTCCTTCAACATAATTTATTTATCCATACTTCTCTTGCACCGATATGAACTATATATTTGGGTGTCATGATCTCTTCATGAAATGTTTTTCTCAAGTGCTCTGCAAATTAACCCGTTTTCTTCATGCTATAGTACCAAATGTTTCAAAAATTATTCCTTTAAAGCCACGAAACAACATAATTAATTTTTCCCGCTGCAATTTAAATATTACTGATGCAACTCAGTCGCTCTATGCACATCACATCAATCAATTATTAAATTTATTTATTATTTGTCTAACCCTCACACTGAGGACACACTAGTTCCAATTGATATCACCTCAGGGCAAGGGAGTGTATGATTTGGCATATTTAATATTCCCTTTGAGCCCAAGAATTTGGCTCAGTTGTTAGTAGAGCTAGTATCAAGATCTGATACCACATACATTTCTACCCCATCTGACTTCTTCCTCCATTTTGTATTCTATTTCTGAGATCTACTAGGTTCTGCAACATGATTATCATTACCAGTATTAACCAGAGGACTGCCAGATCTGCATAATTTAGCATAACGACCGATATGTACACACTTGAAACAATTGACATTCTTTTTACCAGAACTCACCGATTGAACCTTATATCTACACTGAATTGCTTTGTGACCAAAATTGTGACACACAAAGAAGGTTCCATGAAAAATATTGTTCATTGATTTCAACCCTTTACCATTTGAAACTTGACTCTTACTCACTTGCTTTATGACCAAGCTTATGACAGTTAAAAAATTTGATCTTCTATTCATTCCTCATCATACAATCAACTGCGTTATTACCAAAATTCTTGCAAAAATAACAATAACCATTGAAAGATAAGTACCTTTGAGAATTGGGTTGTCTTAATAGAGGCCTTTGTGTAGATGTATTTTGGTTTTTGACCTATCTTGTTACTTTGTTACTTCAATCTTTGCATCATCTTCAGTTATCTTTTCTTTTCCTCTCTCATTCTCATTTGAGCATTTACCAGTAGACCCTAGACCTTATTTATCCTTGTGTTCTTTTTAAATAGATACTTATTGATCTAAGATAGTACTACTTTCACATTTTCCTTTGATCTTAGCTTATTCAATTCTAATTCTAGCTTCTTAGTCTATTTTGATATTTTCCTGATAATTTCCTTGAGATTTTCTTCAGACTCTTTCCATTTTTCCATTGGAATTTCTAGTTTAATTCTTTCTAACCAAGCATTTTTTGACTTGTATTTCAATCCACCTTTGATACAATCTTCCCTTTGACCTTTCTCATTTATCTTTTTCTCAAGATCAATTATCTTCTCTTTTAGTTCTTGATCCAGATCTATACCATTGTCCTTTGATTCTTTTAATTCTCTCTATTCTTGTTCTAGATCTATAATTTTTTCCTTTGATTCCTTCAATTCTTGACTAAATTCCTTGTGCCTTTCTTTGAACTTCTTGATCTAATATCTTATCTTTTCAATATAGGCATTTTCCTCTTTTAGGTTCTCTCACAACTCCTCATTTTCTGATTCAGTACCTTCAATTTCACTCATCATGATTTTCCAATATTCTACTATGTAGAATCCTCCTTTGAGCTGTTAAAAAAACCAAGATCTCCTTCAAGTGGTTAAGATCACTCTATAACAGACCAAGCTCTAATACCAATTGTTGAACAAGTCGAATAACTGAGAGGGGGGTGAAAAATTTATTCCCACACAAATTACAATTTTTTTTCTCTATCAGTATATAGTTAAGCAACATCAATAAAAATTTATAATCTATCAGTTAATAACTTAAACATCCACAAAAATCTAAACATGAAAGAACATGAACACCGACATAGAGAACACAAGGATTTACGTGGAAAACCCAAACTATGAAAAACCTAGGAGAAACTAATTCTCATGAAATTAAAAACACATGTTAAGGTGACATTGGTTAAGGTAATTTTTAAAAAGGCTTACTACCAGTTGTGCTCACTATAGGTTGGATCAGTGTCGGTTAGGCTAACTACCCTTATACAATTAGATATCAAAATTGATACAAAAAATATCAACTGAATGAATTGCATCTGAATATGCATGAACAGTTAAACAATTAAGCTTGTTCACCACCAGTAGATCACCAACAACCTGTTCCACTGCTATCGGTATGTAAGATCTATATAGATGTTCAATTTTTTGCCTTAGATATTATTGCTGACATACACCACTACCACAAGTTTGTACTATCCTTTTCACCACATCCACTACATACACTCACACACTCAAATACAAAATTTCTCCTTTATTTTAATAGGTATTCATTCATACATTTTTCACCCCACACAAAATGTGTATGATGAACCCAAAAAAAAGATATTACAAATACATTTAATGCATAGGATTGATCCTAAATCTAGGGAATACTTAAAAATATTTATCCACATGATACACTATGAACCACATATAAATCATACTTAATATATTACAATGCATATTAAATTTTCAAGAGCTACCACAACCAAGACCAAAAGATGAAACATGGAGTAACCAAAACCACCGATAGAAGGATCTTCATTATACATTGTAGCCTATATACCAAAAACATCTAATGAACTTCTCTACTATCTAGATACATGTATAAACATTGTAACCAGCATAATCACTGAAAAATGATACAATTGAACACCAAAATCATACAAGTGCACCAAAACATATGATCCATAAATAGAATATTGTACACTTTCCAAGAAATACCAGAAACACAAAAAATGTTCATACTAAAGTTGTTGTGTGCATAACCAAAATTCCTATTGCATAACTAAAACTCCTATTGTATAACTGACAACCAACAACTACATAGCCAAAAATGCCAACAACCAACTGATACCACTAGAGTGTTAGTATGGAGATTTTTACATCAATGAAAATCAATGCCAATGATAAATCAGTGAGTCTAACAAATGCTAAAATCAATATAAAGTAATAAAATAAGTTAAAATTTGATTTTACCTAAGTATTAAATTGAGAAATTACTTGGTTCAACTAAGTTAGATACATGGTCAAAATCTATTGATGCTTCCATCGTGTTCAATTATAGTGATCCAGGAACTTGATATGTATCAAGGGGTTGCAAAGGTATACAAGACCATTCATCAACCCACTCTTTTGATTTACATAATTCCCACAAAAAATCATACACGAAGAGAAAAAACATGCAATCTATCTAGTATAGATTGTTGGAAGATTGTTGAGCATGTCAGAGTTTTGTAGTTGGGTGTGCTAACATTAATGTTTTATAATTGATGTCAACATACTGATTTCTATTTCAGATAGTGTGTTCAGTGAAGAATATTTTAGTTTTTTAGGTGATATATTGAAGATCTTGAGTTGCGATCACGAGGTATTGTTCAAAGGTGTCTATAGTTTATCTACAGAGGTTCACAAAAGTTTGGAACACAATTTGAGTGAGATTTGATCCACTTGTTGGTTTCTAATATTACAGTGTTCCTGTGTCCAGTGGATGATTATTTGGTTTGGTATGTCTTGTGTTTGATGTTTAAGAGGTTGCAAAGCTACTAGTTACATGGTGCCTTATCATTATGTTCACAACTAGTGTTGTTCATGATTTAGAGTACGGAAAGCTATCTTTTGTTGTGATAGAATACAATATTATAGTGTTCTTATTGATCAAAGATGAAGATGAGTTTGAATTTTTTTCTATATGGTATTTATTCTGGTTGTTGGTGTTCTTTGATCATGTGATGATCATTTTATTGGACTAAATTGTTTGAGGTGGGGTAAAAGCACAATAATCTGCCACCCTTTTACAAAGGAGAATTTGAAGACAATGTAAACTAAATAAATGTGTGAAATAGGATGAATTATATGCCTATAATTTTTTTTAAAAAGATTGAACCAAAATTAATATGTTTTTGAATTTTTTAGGTCTATTTTTTATTTCCTGAAAAATACTGTAAATCAAGGAGTTTACTTCCCGCGAAATCATTATAATTAAAACATTAGTTTTTCCTCCAATTTTAGAATATGTTTGAGATGACATGAATAGATAGTGCAGATAAAAAGAAAGAAGTGTTTTTGATCTATAGTTTTCCCATTGTAAGTTTTCAAAGTTGAACTTACCTGAAATCAATAGTTTTTGTCTCCTGCCACTTTTCCCCTATCAAAACTATACCAAAAACCAAATAAATAACATATTATTGAAGAGGACTCTCTTGTCTAGCGTTTTCAATGATTTTAATTTTTTTTTGAATTGATTTATCATTTTTTTTTTCTGAATCAACGACTGTTTGACTGTTAAAATACCTACTTTCAATATTTTTTAATTAAAATAGACCATGTCTAATTAAAATACTATAAAATCTATATGAGGATATTATTGACTCTAAGCTCTACAAAAGGGTATTTTTGTATTTTAAAAACAATATCATTAAAAAGACTAGGAGTTATTGAAATGTCACTTTTTCTGAAATAATTTTATTTCTATGGTAATTGGACTCAAAGTGGTATAAAACATACATTTAATAGACATTTCCAATTGGAAAAGTTAAAGAACTTATCTAACTTAGCTAGAATGAATCTAGCTAGACTATATGTTTGACCAAAATTAATTTTTAGTTAGAAATACTAAAATTTAGCTATGGTGATAAGTTAGCCTAAAAGGTTACAGATTATTGTGCTTTTACGCAGTGATCAAATTCATTGTTTTGGTAGCGTGTTGGCATTTCTTCATATAGGTCTTAGCCAACTTGATGGTGTAACATGTTTCCATTCTTGATGCTTCTATGGAAACACACTATAGTGTTCATGGTTGAAGATTTGGGGACTATCTAAGTCTTAGCAGACATGATTTGAATTTCTTTAAAGATTGAGCATAATATTTATATCTTTTAATGTAATAGGTCTTAACCGAGCTAGTGGCTGATTATTCTTTGTAATCTGTATAAATGAGAGATCATTTTGTAACTTTGTATAGAGAGAGAGATGTGTGAATGTAAGGAGAATTTATGATACTTGTATTCTTCATTTAAGGTAGAGTTTGTACTTCATTAGAACTTTATTGGCATTGGAGATGCTATTTGTTAGTCTGTTGTAATGGACTGTATGTCCACCCTATTGTAATTGAAGATAGATTGGTGAACCCAACCAAGTAATTGATCTGTGATTTTATTATGAGTAGTGAGCTTTGGGAAGTGAGCCTACAGATTGGGTTGTAAGCCTGTGGTTGCTAGTGCATCCTTTTTCTCTATTTTTCTCTTAAATGGGAAGTACTTTTAGTAGAGAAAATTCATCTTGTGGGTTTGATTCCCACGAAGGTTTTCCCTTTGTCAGGTTTCCTGGAGAAAAGATATTGGTGTTATGTGTTATATGTTGTAGATATTGTATTACTGTTTATCTTCTCGATCTAAGTGGCCAAACTAAAATTAAAAATATTAGTTATGTACAACCGCTTCACCCCTCCCCTCTCTCAGTTTTTCTTGCCTCCTTTTGGTCTTAAAAATTGGTATAAGAGATGAGTCCTTTTGAAGTAGCTTGACCACTTGAAGGAGATTTGTCATGGAAAGTATAAGAAAGGAGAGTCTGAAGTTCAATCAAAAAAACCACCTAGTTTGAAAGGATCATATGACTACTTACCCAATATGCATGGGGAAAGAAGATGAATGCTGGTAGATAACTGATAAGACTTATGCTATTCTGAATGATCTAAAAAATGCTACTGTAGATGAAAAGAAGAAATTCAAGGAGAACATGTTAGGAAGGGAGACCTTGATAAATACCTTATCTGATTTAGAATATTATCACATTTATGGATTAAGGACTGCACATGAGGTATGGAAAAAATTAGAAACTATTTATGAAAGTGACATATATGTTGAGACAGCTAAGTTGTAGAGATTAAAAGAAAAATGTGAGGATATGAAGATGAGTGAAGGTGAAACTTCCCTAGTCTATTTACTGAGAGTAAATGATCTAGTTTGTGCAATAAGATGTGATGATGGTACCTTGACAAACAATGAAGTTGTAGACAAGATTCTGATATCCTTTCTTGCATGTTACGGTGAGAAATTTTCTGCTATTGGGGAATTGAGAACTATAAGAGACACTTAAGGAGAAGCTTTTGTAGTTAGACTCTGTGCCTATGAGATGACTACACCTGGTAAGGAACTTCTAAAGGTTGAGACTGCATTTAAAGCTAGTGTGACTAAGTATGACGAAGGAGAAATCTTTACAAAGATGAAATTAAAACACTATGCTAAACATTGGGAAGATATCATGGAACAAATAGGAAGATTGATGAACTTGAATCTTTGATTGCGAGAAGACTACCTAAGGGCTCCGATAAGTATGAAGGAAAGTTACCTTTGAAATGTGGTGCAGGAGAACCTAGGCAACCTCCCAATCTTGTTACAATTTTGGCTTGTACTAACCCTAGACAAGTCAGTAGCTTTTCATTTTTACCTTAGAAGGTTTTGCAAAGTGTGTAACTAGATGGATTAGTAGTTAGTGCTCAATCAAATCTAGTTTTTATTGCTTTCTAGTAGTTAGTGCTTGTTTAGGCCTAAGGTGGGAAATGGGTTCAAAAGTGTCTAAAAGTCTTTAATGCTTGGGAGAGGGTAGTATAGTGCCTAAAATTGTTCCTATATTCATTCTACACCATTCTAGGTTGGATTGAGACCCACAATCATAACTATGCAAGAAGTTGAAAAATTTATCATAAAGTTCCTTAGCAACTTTTAATGTTGCATGACAAAAAATGGATTCCCTTCAAGGAAAAATTATGGGTAGTTAAAATAATGGCCTATAATGATGGGCATGGCATGTTAAGGAAAGGAAGATCCCATTTTCTGAGGCATAGTGGGTTAAAGTGTAATTTTTGAAGTGAATAGAAGCTCTATTTTCTAGTTTTCTATAACAATCGACTTGTTTTGAGTGAGCAAGTGTTTGAATGGATTGAACAACTTGTTCCAATGTTGGATACATGTTTAAAAGATAGTTCTAATAGTTTTTCATTCAATGGAAAAGTTTTTTTGAGTAGAGTAGATAGGTTTTGTAAATTATTTTGAAACTAGTATAGTTGTTGTAGGAGACAGAGTGGTTTTTGGTTTCATGGACCCCCCATAGAATCTGACCGTGGAAATCACCATGGCCTAGATAAATCTTGTAGGGGATCCTATGTGTAGTGTAAATACTCAATTAAGAGGTTTGGAGAGCCACTTTTCTAATTTCAAAGCCATGCCCTAGGCGAGCAATGAGTGTCCAGTTAGGTGTATGACAGGGAGAAATTTGAGTGCATGTGCAAGGGAGTGTTTGAGAGATTCAAACCAAGTGTGGTTTTAGAATCCTTAAGGTCTTGTATATCCCTAATAGATAGCTTAGGTCTTTTCCAATCCATCCATATAGACTTCTAGGTAGAAATCAGTGGACTGCATATTATGAACCAAATTAGCCCTATTTGCCCTATAGTATAGGATACTACTGTATGGATGACCTAGGAGCCTAAGACCTCAAAAATATTCAAGGTCTTGGAAAAGGGTATCCGATTATCAATTTAGTTTTTTGGGTTATTTTGAATTTATAGGAAAGAATCCAGAAAAAACCCTCTGGATAGGGCTAATTATGCAATTATGCCTAATAGGACCAAAAGAAGAGTTGATCTTGGAATCAAATGATTGGAGTTTGAAGAACCATTCCAATGGAGTGGGAAGGATGTCAAAGGAATTTTTTTATGGTCGATACAACCCTTACAACATTGGTTAAGTCATTATGAAGAGTTTGTACATGGAATCACCAAGAAAGAGTGAAGTTTGGAAGTCATTTTATTGATTAGAAATCCTTCAAGGTTAAGCACAAGGAGACTAACTCTTTGAGTTGAGTTAGGATAGTCTTAGGATTGGAGAATTAAGACTATTGGGGTCCTAGAAGTGAGATTGGGATGCTAAGAAGACTAGGACAAGTAGAGTCCTAAGTAGAGTTTGTGCAAGCACACCTTGGAGCACTTCCATCATATTGGTATTAGAGCTTGTTTGATTAGGCTTGTGGTGAATGTTCCAACCAGAAGAGTCAGTAGGAGAATCTACAATGGTGCCAAATGTAGAGTTGGAAAAGAAGGTAGATAAGAAAGAAGAGGAAAATAGATTTATCAGAGAGAGGTTAGCACAATTGGAACACAAAGTGGACCAAGTGGAAGAAAACACAGAAGAAGTGAAGATAAGGTTGAAGGGAAAGGCAAGGAGATTGCCATAGATGATGATGTACTTGAAGCTGACCCTGTCCTTACTGAAGAACCATTCTTGAAAGAATTAAAGGTAGTGGTAAAGCACAAGAAGGATTTACTATCTTTAGTGGAAAGATGGAACCAGAGGTAGTCCTAGATTGGACAGAAGGACTAGAAAATCCCTTTGAGTGTGATGGCATAACTAAGACTCAAAAGGTGAGAGTTTCTAAAGCCAGACTAAGAGGGTGTGCACTCACTTGGTGGAAGTTTATCCAATATGAGAGAGAGAAGGAAGGAAAGAAGCCCATTTCTACATGGAAGGATATGGTTGCAAAGGTCATAGATGCTTATGTCCCTAAGGATTATGAAATCCAATTGCATAAAAGAAGACAAAGTCTAAGGAAGAAAGACTTGGATGTAAACTCTTACACTAAATAGTTTCAAAGGGTTTGCATGAGGTCTAGAGTTGCAGAAGATGAGAAAGTGAAGGTAGCTAGATACCCTAATGTTCTCAAGTGGACCATACAAGATGAAATGAGTCTCTTGACTCCTCATACTATTCAAAAGTGCCACCAAGTTGCAATCAAAGTAGAAGAGAAGCTAAGGAAGAAACAAGATTCAAACACCACCAGAGGTAGAGGTAAGGGAAGAGACAATAAAGGATAGAGAGGTGGATATGGTGGAAGGAGTTATAAACGAAAGAGTCAAGGATAGACCAAGCTTACTAAGAAACAAGAAGGAGGCTCCAACAGAGGTAATTGAAATAGAGGAAGGAACTCTAATAGTAGAGGAAGAAATAGTAGCCAAGGTAGGGGTAACTACTTTGCAAATATGAAATGTTACCATTGCAACTAGATGGGACACCCAACATATAGATGTCCAGAGAAAGACACTACTTCCCAAGGAAGTTATAAAAGGGTAAAATATGTTCAATAAGACACTAGTGGTGGATGTAAACACCCTGAAGTACCCTTAGAGTTAGAGGAAAGTGAGAAATTAATGATGAGGAGAACTCTGATTAAGGAACCAGTGAAAGAGGAGCCTAGTAAAAGAAGATCACTCTTTAGAGTGAAATGCAAGATGATGGGTAAATTTTATAGAGTCATCACAGAATCAGGGTCTACTGAGAATATAGTGTTAGAGGAAGTAGCTAACAAGTTGAAGACAAAAAGAATACCCCACACCAATCCATATAAAGTTACTTGGTTGAACAAAGGACAACATATCCTTGTTAATGAACAAGTTTGGGTGGAGTTTTCAATTGGGAGATATAACGACAAAGTGTTATGTGATGTCCTACCTATGGATGCATGTCACCTACTCCTAGGTAGACCATGGAAATTCAACAGACAAGCCATGCATGATGGAGCAAAGAATTCATATTATTTCAAGAAGGACAATGTGACATTCAAATACAATGTGACACAGGTTTGTACTTTTAGCCCCTATGAGCTACCCTTCCTAACAAGGAAGCCTATAAGATGACCCCTCAACAAAATGAGGAAATAACTAAGGGAATCCAAGAACTCTTAAGCCAAGGTCTTATTAGGAAAAGCATTAGTCCTTGTTTCGTACCCACTGTCTTAGCACCCAAAAAGGGAGCAACTTGGAGGCTATGTACTGACTCAAGAGAAATAAATAGGATAACCATTAGGTATAGGTTCTTATATCCCTAGGATAGAAGACCTAATGGATTTTCTAGGAGAAGCCAAATTTTTCACAAAAATTGACTTGAAGAGTGGATACCACCAAATCAGAGTTAATGAAGGGGACGAATGGAAACCAACCTTTAAAACCACAGAAGGACTGTATGAGTGGCTTGTAATGCTATTTGGGCTATCCAATGCCCCATCCACATTCATGAGATTAATGAATGAAGTCCTTAAGTAGGCAAATTTTTGGTAGTATAATTAGATTATATACTCATCTATAGTAAGAAACGAAATAGTTTTCAAGAAGCTACATGAGGAGAAGTTGATGATAAACTTGGAGAAATATGAATTCATGAAACAAGAGCTAGTGTACCTTGGGTTTGTGTTGTCTCAAGGAAATCTAAAGATGGATCCAAGAAAAGTGGAATCCATTATCAATTGGCCTACTCCAAGAATAAAAACATAGGTAAGAATTTTTCATGGTTTACCTCAGTATTATAGGAAGTTCATAAAGAAATTCAGTGCAATTTGTGTTCCTATGTTAGATACTATCAAAGGTGGAATGAAGAATAAGTTTGTGTGGAATGAGAAAGCTAACCATGGATTTGAGTTGTTGAAGAAGAAGATTTATACTAAACCAATCTTGATTTTGCCAAGATTTGAGAAGTTGTTCACAGTTGAATGTAATGATAGCAATGTGGCTATTGGTGTTGTCTTGAGCCAAGAGGGAAGACCAGTGGCTTTCCACTCTGAAAAGCTAAGTGAAGCCAAGAAGAAGTACTCTTCTTATGACCTAGATATTGTTGGAAACTTGACTCCCAGGGAGTATATGGCTCCTTTTGTGTTGTCATTATGGAAAAAAAGTCATATGAATTTTTGATAGTAAACTATGAAATGAAAATTGACTAAGTATAGAAGACAGAACAAAACAGTGACTTGCAGTCGATCAAGGCATCAGTGCACGTGTGTATGACCACATCAGGATATGCGCCTTCAAACTTAAGCTCTATGGTATGTTATTATGCTTACCCTATACATGCATGGTACAAAATGGAAGTACAAACAAGTTACAGAAAGAACAAGTAAACCAGCAGTCCAAAATAGAGAGTATGAAGCCAACTTCATTGTTTTGATTAGCGTGTAATATTTGGTTATGTAAAGGCTAAGCACCTATTGTAATAAGTTCTTAATCATGTATTAAACATTATTGTAAACACGTTTAAGCCAATTTTTTTGGAAGCATTGTGAATATTATTTTTGGGCAGGCTAAGGCTTTGTTTATAGTCGTGTCTATTCAGGCATAAAGATATATATATGCAATGTAAAGATATATTGTAAGGGTCATTGAAATAGTCAGAGAAGATGTATATCAGAGTAGTATGAAAATATCAGTATGAGATAGATCCCTTAAAGAAGTTAAGAGCATAAGCTCGTAACTGGAACTGATCAGATATCTGTGTCACATACAGTAGTTCACTTTTAGATATAGTGCATATCTATTCTCAGGAGGTTGTAGCCTTCTTTCTCTTTGAGAAGTGAGCTCTTGGATAGTGAGTCCTCACCCCTAACAGGGTTATTTGTAAAAGACTCCTAACAGGGTCAAACCCTTAACTAGGTCATTGTACTCACATTGTAAAGACTGCTTCTAACAGGGAAAAGGAACTTTAACAAGTTCATTATACTAGTACAATATTTGTGGGTACTAATCCCCACTAGGCTTTTCTCTAATCAAGGTTTCCCCATAATCATATCAAGTGTTATGTGTTCTTGTGTTAATCTTCATTGGATGTATAATTGATTTATGTTTAAGTTTCCGAATTTGAATAATTATCTAAACATTGATTCACCCCGCCCCCCCTTAGTGTTTCCAACAATAGGTATCAGAGCCTGGTCCTCAAAGAGAAAATTTTAACCACTTGAGGAGATCATGGATTCAGCAGAAGTCAAAAATCTAAAAAATAACCTTGAAGTAGCCCTCGAAGATCTAGACAGATCTGAGAAAGAAAATGAAGAACTTAAACTAAAATTTGATGGCTCACAAATTCTTATCAAGAAACTAAGGAAAGAACTAAAAGATTGCTCCACCAATGATTTGAAATTGAATGAAGAGAAAATGTCTCTGAAAGATAAGATAGAAGAATTGAATGATCAGTTAACTGATAGTGTAATGACCCTGCTCAAATCTGATTGAAAACTTCTAATTCTCGGCTTTGGAAATTTTGTCAAACACTTTGCATACAAGGGTCATATGACTTGATATAACATTTCAGTTTGCTTTAATGAATCTTTTCTTCGCTTAGCTCAATAAGGATGCTAGAAAATGACTCTAAAATGTCTAAATAATGATCTAACATAAATGTGCAAATTATTTCGACAATATCCAATGCATATATATGATCTAAGCATGAGAAATGAACACCTACAGCCAACGAGTAATTTCAGCAAACAGTTGGTATGCAACCTATATGCCAATAAGAACATCTACATCCCTTACCATTATGTCAAATAGTTGGCATACATCTTTATATCATATTCAAATGAACATTACAACCATGCGAGATTCCCCAAAGATGTTGTCTTATTGAAATGCAATTGCCTACACAATATTTATGGGAATGCCAAGACTCTTGGCACACTTTGAACCTCTATAGATGAAAATACAACCCTTCCTTCAATATGATCAATATAGCTGAGTACAAAGGAGGAAATGACTGAAACTATAACCCTCATACATGAATTCCTCTAGCAAATATAATCTAAAATGGAAGAACCTAGATTGCCATCAATTGCACTTGAATCTGCTGAAGACATTGATGAAACGCAAACCCCTGAAAGTGCCCAGAATGTTGTCCGTACTCTGCTGCCAAACTAGGTCATACAGGCCAGAAACAAAACCTTCTAGAACACACTTTTTTCCCCTTGCTAGAAACTAACGAAAATCTCCAGAATGCTGACGCCTAACCACTGGGATCTCTGCGATTCCTTAAAGAAATTTTTATAATTTTTTGAAATTTTTGTAATGACTTAAAGTATAGTCACAGGTATAGTATGACAGACCTAGTACAATATGGTACTGTTGCACAAAAAACCCTGCTGACTCCTCCAAAATTATCAACACTGATTTGCTTAGTATTCTTGGACAAATCGAACCCTTACTTGTAAAATAGGATTCCTTTCCTTTCCAAAATGATGGGAAACT
>MU223789.1:285674-295729 GCA_018584345.1 Thuja plicata
TCTTGTGTTAATCTTCATTGGATGTATAATTGATTTATGTTTAAGTTGCTAAATTTGAACAATTAGCTAAACATTGATTCACCCCCCCCCAACTCTCAGTGTTTCCAACAAAGATGTATGCTCTAGTCCAAGCAGTGAGGAAGTGGAGACACTAACTAATTCCAAAGGAGTTTGTGGTCTTTTTAGACAATCAAGTACTGAGTTTCCTGAATTCACAAGATAAGCTTAGTCATAAACATATGAAGTGAGTAGAATATCTGCAGGCCTACACTTTCAACATTAAGTACAAGAAGGGATTGTAGAATAAGGTAGCAGATTCCTTAAGTAGAAGATCCCTAATAGACAAGAGATACACTTGTAGAGCATGGTCATTGAGAGCTTCAAATACCTATATGTAGAAGATGTAGACTTTGCAGACATCTATAAGGTATGTCAAGAATACAAGAATCATTTTTATAGTGAATTCTCTGAATATACTTTGCAGAGTGATCTATTGTTTAAAGGAAGTCAATTATGTGTTCCTAGAGGGTCTATAAGAAAAAAATTGATTCAAGAAAAGAACAATGGTGCACTTTGTGGGCATTTTGGTGTAAATAAGACCCAATAATTAGTTCAGAGTTTTTAATTTTTGCCTAAGATGAATTTGGACATTAGGAAGTATGTAGAAAGTTGTGTTAGATGTAAGAAAGAAAAAGGTACATCTTCCAATGTAGGAATTTACCAACCTCTTCCCATCCCAAGTAGACCATGGGAATGTTTGAGCATGGATTTTGTAGTGGGATTAACAAAGACCAAACATGGAATGGATAGCATCTATGTTATTATGGATAGATTCAGTAAGATGGCACACTTTGTACCCTACAAGACAACCCATGATTCCATTCAAATAGCTCACCTATTCTTCAAGGAGGTAGTCAAAATACATGGGTTACCATTGAGCATAGTGTAAGATAGAGATAACAATTTCACGAGTCACTTTTCGAAAACCCTATGGAAAAAGTTAGGAACCAATTTATCTTTTGTGTTTGCATACCACCCTTAGACTGATGGTCAAACTATAAAAGTTAATAGGAGTTTTGGTAACCTCCTAAGGTGTTTAACTAAGGAGTATGGTCAAGCTTGGGACCAACTCATTGGACAGGTAGAATATGCCTATCATGACACTGTGAATATATAGGACTACTGGTAAGAGTCCTTTTGAGATAGTTTATGGCCTTCACCCTAGAAGCATATATGAGCTTAGAGATCTGAAGGATGGAACCAAGAGTAGTGGCTATGAAAAAGACTTTTCATATTCTATGAAAGAGATACATGAGACAGTGAGGAAAACATTAACTAAAAATACAGAGAAGATTAAGAACAAGGTGGATGAAAGAAAGAGGGATGTCCAATTCCAAGTTAGGGATCTAGTGATGGTCTATCTCAACAAAGAAAGATTGTAGAAATGAGGGCCTCATAAGCTCCAGATGAGAAGAATTGGCCCATGTACCATTCTGGCCAAATATGGCACCAATGCATACAAGGTGAAATTACCAGAGAACAGTGTCTTATCTCCTATGTTCAATATGGTAGATCTGATACTATACATAGGACCCACACTAGATCTAGATCAAATTCTTACAGAGGTCATCAAGGAGGTAGAAGACCTAAACTTGAACCCTCCTCCACCTAAGAAGGTAGAGAAGATACTTGATTCCAGAGCCTACAAGAAGACCAGATAGAAAACATATTATGAACACTTGGTTAAGTGGCATGGAGAAGAAGATGCAGAGGAAAGTTGGATCAAGGAGACTGAATTCAAGAAGTTGGGAGTGGATTCCAACTTACTCAATCCAAGGATGGATTGAATCTTTTTCATTTGGGGAGGATAGTGTACTTTTTACAATTTTGGCTTGTACTGACCCTAGTGAAGTGAGTAGCTTTTCATTTTGACCTTAGAAGGTCTTGCAGAGTGTGTAACTAGATGGATTAGTAGTTAGTGCTCAATCCAATCTAGTTTTTATTACTTTCTAGTAGTGCTTGTTTAGGCCTAAGGTGGGAAAATGGGTTAGAAAGTGTCTAAAATCCTTTAAGGCTTGGGAGAGAGTAGTATAGTGCCTAAAATGGTTCCTAGATTTGTTCTACACCATTGTAGGTTGAATTGAGACCCAAAATCATAACTATGCAAGAAGTTGAAAAAGTTGTCATAAAGTTGCTTAGCAACTTTTAATGTTGCATGACAACAAATGGAAAAAATTGATTCCCTTCAAGGAAAAATTATGGATAGTTTCCATAATGACCTATAATTATGGGCATGGCATGTTAAGGAAAGGAAGATCCCATTTCCCAAGGCATAGAGGGAGAAAGTGTAATTTTTGAAGTGAATAGAAGCTCTGTGTTGTGGTTTTCTGTAACAGTCGACTTGTTTTGAGTGAGGAAGTGTTTGAATGGATTGAATAGCTTGTTCCAGTGTTGGATCCATATTGCAAAGATAGTTCTAATATTTTTTCATTTAGTGGAAAATTTATTTTGAGTAGAGTAGATAGGTTTTGTAAATTACTTTGAAACTAGTATAGTTGTTGCAGGAGACAGAGTGGCTTTTGGTTTCATGGCTCCCCCATAGAATCTGACCATGGAAATCACCATGGCCTAGATACATCTTGTAGGGGATCCTCTGTATAGTGTAAATACTCAAGTAGGAGGTTTGGAGAGCCAGTTTTCTAATTTTAAAGTCATGCCCTCGGTGAGCAATGAGTGTCTGATTAAGTGTATGACATGGAGAAATTTGAGTGCATGTGCAAGGGAGTGTTTGAGAGATTAAAAAAAAGTGTGGTTTTAGAAGCCTTAAGGTCCTATAGATCCTTAACAAAGAGCTTAGGTCTTTTCCATTCTATCTAGATATATTTCTAGGTAGAAATCGGTGGACTGCATATTATGAACCAAATTAGCCCTATTTTCCCTATATTATAGGATACTATTGTACGGATGACCTATGAGACTAAGACCTCAAAAATATTGAAGGTCTTGGAAAATTGTATCCAAGTCTCAAGTTAGTTTTTGGGGTTATTTGGAAGTTTTAGGAAAGAATCCAGAAAAACCCTCTAGATAGGGCTAATTGTGCAATTAGGCCTAATAGGACCAAAAGAAAAGTTGATCTTGGAATTGACTGATTAGAGTTTGAATACCCATTCCAATGGAGTTGGAAGAATGTCAAAGGGATGTTTTTATGGTGGAAACAACCCTTGCAAAACTGGTTAATTCATTATGAAGAGTTTATTGGAATCATCCAAGAAAGAGTGAAGTTTGGAAGTAATTTTATTGATTGGAAATCCTTCAAGGTTAAGCACAAGGAGACTAACTCTTAGATTTGAGTTAGGATAGTCTTAGGCTTGGAGACTTAAGAATATTGGGGTACTAGAAGTGATATTGGGATCCTAAGAAGACTAGGACAAGTAGAGTCCTAAGTAGAGTTTGTGTGAGCACACCTTAGAGCACTTCCATCAAAATGCTTCAATTGTAATAAGATTGGTCATATTTCATCTAGATGTCTGAACAAAAACTCCAAGGATATTAGAGACAAGTCTAAGAAATATCATCCTAAGGGTCCTAAAATTTTTAATGTTGTTGAAGAAGGTGTGCTTGATGATGAGTCTAGTGCTAGCAAGGAAGAAATTGTGTTTATTGATATTAAAGAAGATAACCCTAATGAATAAAAATCTTTAGTTTCACGAGTTGTTAAAAGAGATGAATGGTTCATTGATAGTGGATGATCACATCATATGACTTGTGATAATGATAAGTTTGTGAAGCTTGAGGACTATGATGGTGGTTTTGTTAGATTCAGTAACAATGCTACCTATTTGATGAAAGGAAAAGGATCTATCATGTGAATGTTGATAATATGGTGAAATTTATCATGACTAATGCTGTAAGAGATTTCCTAAACTAATGAAGCCTAAAAAAATGTGCAAAGAATGTCAATTGGGTAAACTAACTAGATCTACTTTTTAGAATAAGGCATACTCTTCAAATGGATTGTTGGATATGGTACATACAGATCTATGTGTTCCTACTAAGACAAGAATCTATTATGGTGATAGATATTTTACGCTATTTGTTTATGACTATTCAAGAATGATGTGGGTTACATTTTTGAAAGAGAAATCATAAGCATCTTTTCAGATAATTCAGATATTCAAGGTGATGGTAGAAACAAAATATGGAAAAAGATTAAAGTTCCTAAGATCACATATAGGTGGAGAATTTACATATGGTGAGTTTTATGCATTGTGTGAAGAACATGGGATAAAGAGACATAATTTTTCTCCACGAACCCCACAACAAAATAATGTTGCAGAGAGAAGGAATAAGACTATCCTAGACACAAATAGGACTATGATGATTGAAAGAAAAGTTCTGCATATCTACTGGAAAGAAGAAGTGTGCCCCATAATACATACTTAGAACCAAGTAGAGATTAGGTAGGGAACCGATAAAACTCCTGTTTAACTATGATATGGTCATAATCCTATAGTGAAATAGTTTAGAATTTTTGGAAGTAAAAGTTATATTAAGAGAGATGAGGATATTGGACAGTTTGATCCTAGAAGTGATGAAGGAATATTTCTTGGATATTCTACAAAGAGTAAAGAATATAAATGTTATAACTATAGAATGAAGAAGATTGTTGAAAGTGTAAATCCCAGAGTTGATGAGAATGTGTAAAGATCAGAAAGAACTTGCTGGTATGACATAGCTAAAGAAGACAATCAAATTATGGAAGTGCAAAATCATAATCAAGATGGATAGGAAAAACAAAAAGAACATGTGGAAAATGAAGTGGATATTGACACCGAAGGGTCTGCTAAAAATCCTACACCAAAAACACCATGATATGTAAGGATTAATCATTCTAAATATGTCATTATTGGTGATAAGAATAGAGGTGTTCAAACTAGAGGAAGAATTTCCATGGATGAAACATGTTTGTTATTTGAATTTGAGCCTTAAGATATAAACAAAGCATGTAATGATGAGAGTTGGATGAAAGAAATGAGAGAAGAAACTGATCAGATTGAGAAGAATAAGACTTGGATTCTTGTTCCCAGACCTATTGACAAAGATGTGATCAATACTAAATGGGTATTTAGAAATAAGATGAATGAAGATGTCAAAGTGGTTTGGAACAAAGCAAGATTGGTATGCAAAGGATATTCATAGATGGAAGGTATTGAATTTACCGAGACCTTTTCCCCTATATCTAGACTTGAAGATATTAGATTAATTCTTGCACATGCATCATACAGAAAATTTAAAGTCTATCAGATGGATGTTAAGTCTGCATTCTTAAATAGTGAACTAGAGGAATATGTTTATATTGAGAAGCTTGATGGTTTTAATCTAACTAAGGAAGAAGATATGGTTTTTAAATTGCAGAAAGCTTTGTATGGACTAAAGAAATATCCTAGAGCATGGTATTCCATATTGGATAGGTATTTTAAAAATATTGGTTTCAACAATGGTGTTGCAGATAGTAACTTATATTTCATATTAATTGATGATAATATCTTGATTGCTGAAGTATTTGTTGATGATATTATATTTTGTGGTAATGATGAGATGCGTAGAGGTTTTGATGATGAAATGCAAAAATAATTTGAGTTGTCTATGATAGGTGAGATGAAATTCTTTCTTGGATTGTAAATTACACAGTTGGATAAAGGAATTTTTATTACACAGTCCAAGTATGTCAGAGAATTATCGAAGAAATTTGGTATGGAGGATTCAAAACTGGTAGAAACACCTATGGTTACTGGTTGCAACTTAAATAAGGATGATGATTCCCATTGTGATAATTAGACATTATACAGATCTATGATTAGAGGATTGCAATATCTTACTCATTCTTGACCAGACATATACAATGCTGTTGGAATTGTTGCAAGTTTTAAAGCTGAACCGAAGGAATCACATATGGTGGTTTTCAAGAGAATTTTCAGATACTTGAAGGGTACAGTTGACTATGGATTATGGCATGGAAAAGATGATGACTTTTCTCTATGTGCATACACTAATTCTAGTTGGTCAGGTAATTTTGATGATAGGAAAAGTACTAGTGGAGGTGCATTCTTTTTGGGTAAGAGACTAGTTTCTTGGACTAGTAAGAAGAAGGAATGTATTTATCAATCTACTGCTGAGGCTGAGTATGTTGCTACTACAATAAATTGTAATCAAGCTGTTTGGATGAAGAAAATGTTGAAGGATATAAGGATAAACATTGATGAACCTATTGTTATTCACTATTATAATTCTAGTGCTATAAATATCTCAGAGAATCTTGGGTTACATTTAAAGACAAAGCATATTAAGTATCATGTCTTCAGGGATAAAGTCAGTGAAAAGGAAGTGAAACTGGAATTTGTCTCTACTAAGGAACATATTTCTGATACCTTTACAAAGCCTTTTCTGAAGGATACATTTGTGTATCTCAGGGAAAAGCTTGGGGTGATAGCCCCACCTGATTAGAACTAATGATGCTAGGGATGGAATTAGGCCGAAAATATATATCATAATATCATTCACTGGATTGATAAGATTTGGGACTACTCCTTAACGAGAGAATTCTTATGGTTATTATGGTTTGGTACTAATATTTTCCTATTTCTTCCTTTTGAGGAGTATTGAGACTAAAAAATGCAGTAAGGGTTTTTGAAGTACCATGTTAAAATTTTGCAATCTGAAGTCCTATAAGTGCTTTTGAGCCTATTTTCCCAAATGCAATTCTAACGTTTTTCATGCATATCAGGTGTTCATCACTCTTTTTTAGGCATAATAAGACATCCCAGATCGTTAGATTCAATTTTTGAGTCATTTAGTGATGTCTTGTTTTGAGCACTTGTCAATTTTTGCATTTCTGCCAAACTGTCAATTTGTCGTAACGGGCCCAATTTGCATTTTAATAACTTGCGTCTAATTGATTTTCATGGGTCACCATCTTGAAAATGTTGAGAATGTATANGTCATTTAGTGATGTCTTTTTTTGAGCACTTGTCAATTTTTGCATTTCTGCCAAACTGTCAATTTGTCGTAACGGGCCCAGTTTGCATTTTAATAACTTGCGTCTAATTGATTTTCATGGGTCACCATCTTGAAAATGTTGAGCATGTATATCAAAGAGCTTATATTTCAAATCCCAAGTTATTTCGAGTCTGTTTGACAGGTTTTTTGATCCCTCAAAGTTGGTCCTCCAGAGATATCTTGTTTCTTTGTTCTGCCTAGAGTTCTGAGTAGCCCTATTTGACTGATTGTAACTTTTGACCTTATGACCTAATTGAAAAAATTCATTTTGTACTCCATTATAGAGGTAAAATAATTCTTGAGTCTCTGTCTTAAAGTTACAAAAAAGTCTATTTGGTCAGTTTGCTAAGCCTATTCCATTTGTAGTTTCTATCAGTATGCCAAACTGTCAAATGCAGTTATCTGAATGACCTACTTTGAGGTCTTACAATTTCACACCCAGTTGAATGGAATGGATAATTGAATGCTCCCCTGTATTTTAGGCATGAAAGTGTGCTACCATGAAGATTTTCAGGCTATGATGAATCTATTTGCTAAGTTTGCCAATCCGATTCCATTTAAAGTTTCTAACATTTTGATGCAGATCAGTTGCACAGTTTGGTCGGAGGCCCTGTTTGTGAGGTTATATCTTGAATACTGAGATTGATAATATCAATAAATTGGTGCCCCTATATTTTAGACCAAATTTACTTCAAATTTTCAAATTCCCAAATCCTGAGGGTTTTGAATGCACAATTCTCCAAATGCTTTTCATTTTGCAGAAATCATTATTCCTCATGTTTTCTGTTTTCTGCATTTCCAAGAGGCTACCTTTGAGGGGCACCCAAATGTGACTCATTGACTGTCATGAGTTGTCCTTCTAGATTCATTCTCTCCATATCACATTTCTCCAATATCCAGAAGCTTAGATCTTTAGGAGGTTGTTTGACTTGTTTTCAAACTAAAAACCAGATGTGTTTCACTGTTATTTGTCAGGGTGATTTGCAGAATTGTTCTGAATAGGCAAATTGGGTGTTTAAAATATTTTGACCTATTTGGTCTCGTTAGGTATCACTTTGTAGTATGGAGGAATGTTAACCATAGAATGTGTGTGCCCATCGCCATGTCCTGGTTACTTGATTTTGTTAGTTTTTGAAGCTAGTTCCTGAGGCCAGTTGCTGTTTGTATGGTCAGTTTGCAAAGATATAAAAGCTGGATGGTTATGATCGTTAATTCGATGCTTTATGGTCTGATTTTCCTTAAAGGCCATATTTGGGTAATTCAAGTGTACCAAAGACAACATTGATGGAAGTTCCTCAAGGTATGTGATCTCATGGCGACACCATGTTGCAAATATATATTCCAGATCTGTTAAAAGGGCCCATGAACTTTTATGAGCACAAAGTACCTCATTTTGTTGCTGCACGCTATGGTTATCTCTTTAGAGCATAAAAAGTGGTCAATTAAGAATGAAGAGTTGTGATCCTTAAGTTGTGCACCAATGAAAATGGTAAAAGGGCATTTTTTAAGTTTTCAATCAAATGCAATTGGGGGGATTGCCATGCACACAACCATGTCATGAGGTGGAGATATATGTTTGAGCAAGAGATTAGTTTGACAGAAAATATTTAAGAAAGAAAAGTAGTATCAATTACAAAAGAGTATTTAGCTGCTTCTACAAAGTCCAGACACATCACTCCCTCTCTGATTTTAATTATAGAATTGGTCCCATTCCATTGATCTCGATGCTTTTCACATTAATCAGAGTTTTGGAAACATTTTAAATAAACAAGAAAATGTATTTGCAAGCCTGCACAATTTGAAATGTTAGAAGATATAAACAAAGGCACACATGGAAGTAAAGTTTTTAAACATTACAATGCATATGCTACTGGTAAATTTAAAACATCAAACCAAATGCATTGACTGGTTTTAGAAAAGTATGGGGAACTTTAACATGTTAAAAACATTACACAAGGAGAGGCTTGCTGATGGGGAGGTCACCTTTCTCTTCTAGATTCCTACCCTCTCTTAGGAATCTCACTTTGGACCCTATTCACTTCAGGATCCTCTAGACTCACACTTGACTCTCTTAGGCTTACTCACAGACCCTAACCAGAAGGATTTCTATACTCCCTCTCTCCTAGGTTTCCTACCCACCGAAATGTTTCACTCTTCACCTTCTCTTGCTCTCCATGACTACATAAAGTCAGTCATGCACCTTTCTCCTTCTATCTCTCTCTCCTACAAGTTCTCTAGCCGGGCCTTTTTAGCTCGCCTAGGACTTGTCTACAATTCTGGCTAGCCTCTTATCAAACACAAACACAAAAATAGAATAAAAATACATGAGGGATGCTTCTTGACGGTCACACTCCATAGGACAGATTATAAGAGTCAAAAAGCATCCATGGTACTTAACTGAATTCAAAATACTACTCTACAGCAGTTTGTACACAACAGAAGAACACACAGAACACACAGGAAAATATTCTTTATTGAAAACCCAAAAATTACAATGTAAACTGAAATCTTCCTTAATAGCCTGCTAAGTCTCCAATTTCTGCAAAATCCCCTTTAGAATGGTTCCTTCCTCCATTTTATCAATCGGCCTCTTCTTGGTTGTAACCATTTTTAGGTTACCTGTCCGCCTGAGGATTCTAACTACCTCGGCTCTTCGTCTTCCTCCTGCAACTATCATCGATATCATCCTCAGCATGGTTGTCAACCTGGACAACATTTTCCTCCATGGCGTTCTCTTTTATTTTGTCGTATATGACTTTTTAACTTCCATCTTCCAGGTTGACAAGTCAATCTCCCTTATAGTCTTGGTATCACAACTCTTTCTCGGCTAGGTTCCCGATCATGCGCTTGCCTTGCTTCGAATGTTAATCACACTGTCGCGAGTCTTAATAAACATGCATGCCTTACCCTGTAACCTTGTGATACATTGTTGTTGCGCTCTCGCAACACTTACAAACTAGCTGCCTATCATCCTGCGACCTTGCGATACATGGTTGTCG
>MU223789.1:318482-332774 GCA_018584345.1 Thuja plicata
GGGCACGCTCACTCCTGCCAATTCAGGGAAGACGATGCCCTGTACCTGCAATCCTGTCATCAACGAACACGCATGTACAAACATAGCATAATATCACAATCAATGATAGGGATCGGTCGAACGTGTGTATCTCACCGAAGCAAGTAACTATGTCTCTGTCCTCTACCATAACAACATGCAAACAGATACATAAACAAGATAACCATACACATGCAAGTATGGGGTAAGTACAATATAATCGAAACATAAATCATCACATCCCGACAATAACCATAACATCATAAAAAATAGTCACCATCAACTGAAAGAATAGTAGCTCTCATCAAAGTAGCCTAAAATAAACTAGCCTATCAACTGAAACCAATGCCTAAACAAGTACGTCATCACAACTGAAAGCAAAATATGAGTGGGTACTACACATTTCACTTGGCTTCTTTGAGTTTGGAGTTAGGGTTTTATAAATATGTATGTTTGTTTGACTCTATTGCCCAATAGATAAGGCACTGGTCTTGATTTATTTGGTATTTTTCTTCATCAAATCTTTAAATCAATTCATTTTCCCTTTCCTGTTCAAGAGCAAAAATATGTGCAAGTTGCATTGAATAGTGAAAATATGTTTGGTGATTCCTTGTAGAAGTGAATCTGATAGTTTAGTCTGCCTGAGCTTCCAGGTTCAAAGAGAAGAAGGGTGAATATCCTTGTTGTTACCTTAACCATTTCCCTGGTTTCGTAGCAAATTATATAGGTGGGATCCTGTATAAGACTGGTTGAGTTGAACTCCCATGTTTTATAAGTCTGAGAACTATCCACGGTCACATCTTCATAATGAGGTTTAGCTAGTAAGTCATTGTATATGTAGATTTTATCATGTTTTAGGTGCACCCACCTGAGTGTGTGGAACTCAAAGAAGGAGGATCAAATCGTCATCAATTAGTCTTTTCTTGCCTCTCAGTTTCCAGGAATGAGCTGACTCTTGTGTGCTAGATAAAAATCCCTAGGTCTGGTTTGCATTTTTGCTTTTAGAACCGAGGGATACAAGAAAAATCACTAACAAAATGGCGACTCTATTGGGGATAGAGATTACAAAATCTTATTAAAGAAATCAGAATCTCTAGTGTTTTATTGATTGAATCAAATTTCAGTTGAGTTTGCCCATCTGAGTAGCGCTAACAAAATGTGGACTCTACTAGGGAATGAAATAAAGGACAACAAGTTTAAGATGGTTGTTTCCTTTATTTTCTGAATAATCCCAGAGTCTGGCTGTTTGTATAGAGTCAGATTCAAAAAATTGTTATAACATTCTCACTGAGTGTGAGTGGCGACTCTGAGTTTTCTGTTTGATCAGTGCATTGTTAGAAAGAAAATATGAAGAATTTGTAATTCTGATAAACAGTGTTTGAAGATCCTGATGAAGTTTTGTGTTGGTTGGAAAGAAATACAAGAATAAGTAAAAAAATTTCCTCTGCAAGGAGGTGGCAACTCTACGAGAAAAGAACCTGATGGAGCTGTGAAAGATGCTCTAGACTTTCTTTATTTCTAGTCAAAAGAAAAAGGAGCAGCTGCTGCAATTCTGGTCTAGGTAATGTTCATATTCTTTTGAGAAGAATATACAAATGGTTTCCCTATAAAGTGATATCAGCACTAGTTAAGAGGGAAAAATACTGGAATGTTGTTTGCATACTATGTTGATGTTAGGTTCAGCTTTCATTGTTTTACTGTAGTATGCAAATTGTCTGAGAAGTTTGATCAAGCTCTGTATGGTCAGATTGAAATGATTATGGAGGCATGTGGAAATTTACTTTGATTATTTCCAGCCTTATGTATGTTCAAGTGTAACCATGTCTAGTAAGATGTTACAGCAGTGTAATAGATGGATTTTCAACATTAAGTTGTATCCAGCTCTAAATTTTGAAGGCATTTGTGGTTACCCAAATTCTTTTCCATCCTAAATCAGAGAAAAATTGTCGAGATTCAATGGTGGGAAAGAGGAGAATGCTGAAAAGCATTACAAAAAGTTCATGAACTTGATAGAGGATTTTGATATTGAATATGAGGACAACATTATGAGGTTGTTTGTCCAATCTTTGGTAGAGGACGCAAGGTGTTGGTTCTCTTTCTTGCTGGAATGTTCTATATCTTCGTGGGAAGAGTTAAGATCATCTTTTATGCAGCAATTTGGTGACAAGGTTAATCCAGTTGCACTGATAAAGACTTTCATGGAGATACAAATAAAGAATGATGAGCTGGCCCCCCTTTCAATTTCAAATTTGTGAAAGAATTGGATCTAACCCCAATGGAGTCAAGACCAAATGACGCTGTTTGTTTAGTTGTTTATTTGGGGCATTTGGAAAAAAGATGAGTTACTTGTTAAGAGATAAAAAGCCTAAAAATCTGCATCATGCATTTATGACAGCAGTAGATTTTGAAAATAATTTGTTGTATGGAATCATCCCAAGTGGTTTTCCATATACTAAAGATCACTGTCATAATGTATCAAATTATTTAGATGGGTATGGACCAAGAAGTGAAGATCGTTGTCAAGGTGTTTGCATGCTTGCCGATTTTACAAACCATGCTTTAAATTATGTTTCAACACAAAATGTGAGTGAAGAGTATATTCAGCAAATAATAGTTGCCCCTCGTATTAATGTGAGTATGGTTAGTAAAGAATGTTGTGATGCTCTTAAGGAAGAGATAGATGTTTACAGTGGTTACATACGCAATGAATTGGAGACTAGTTGTTCCAGTTTTTGGGCTGCAAAAACAAGTGGCTTGCAGTCAAATGTGGAAAGCAAAGAAGGGGCAGCTGATTTATTGGGTGATGATTTTGAAGCCCCAAATAAGGGAGTTCTATGATACTTCGCTGATACTAAATCTAGTTATTTTTCTGGTGTTGAATTTGATTGTGATGTTGATAATGCTAACTATTGTGTTGATGATGAGATCAATGAATTTCAAGACATTGAAGATGAATCCATGATGGACGATGTTTCTATTCAGTCTATGGATATTTCTTCCTTTCAATGGAATAATGCAGATTTTTTGTTTCAGTTTGAAGAAGATTTTTTTGAACAACAAAGCAATGACTATGATGGAGATGAAATTTGTTGTGAGTATTCCTTTGCACAAAAGGATATCAGCCAAGAAATGTCAATCTTTGATCCTAATGAAGAATTGGTTGAGGAAGAGGATTCATGGAGCCACAATGGCCTTGATTTTTGTGAAGATAAAGAAGTGGTTCATATGCATCCTTGTGAAAAGGAAGAATACTCGTCATGTGTTGGAGATGACTATGAAGATTTTGATTTGTATAAAACAGAGATAAATTCTTTTGCTTCAAATGATAATGATGATAACATGAATTTTTCAATTTGTATGCTTGCATATTGTGACTTGTCATGTGAAGATATTGAACCTAAGAAACATGAGAATGAATGCGATGTTGTTGTTGGTGGGTAAATATTAGATTTGTATGAACTGACTTATGAAAGTTTTCAGCAAAGTATTTTCGATGATATAGAGACTAAGTCTGATTTTGTCTTTGAACCAGAAATGGATGTCAGCTTGTTTGACCTGGACATTGATGTTTATGATATTGTCAATGGCACAAAATCAATGTTTGGTCAAGAGGAAGTTACTAATGCTAATAATGTCTCTTATAATAGTGATCTACATCAAGAAGATGTGTGGCAAAATGAGAACACATGCAATGAACTGCATGTTGATTCATCGAAACCACATTTTGAAATGTTTTACATGGAGCTGAAAGAAGATTCAGATTTTACATCAGATCATTTGTTTCAGCCAGAGGTATGTTTGTTCTTGCAAGAGGGGGATGTAGAAAATGTTGAGGCACTATTTTTAAAAGAAGTCAAAGTGAGTCAGAAAGAGCATATAGGTTATTAGACAGATAATCAGTCTTTTCTTTTTTCAATCCAGCATGCTAATGTTTTTGAGGATAAACTAAATCTAAATTCACAAGTTGTAGTTCATGGTGGTTCATTTGAGTATTTGTGTAGTATGCATGTGGTTGAAGGTGAGAATGTTTTTTTTGATGACCAAGTACTCACTGAAGTAAGTCATTATGATGTTGGTTGCGAAGTTGAGCCTGAATGTTTCAAATTTCCTATGTAGCTGGTTGAGGATCTAGTTCTGCATGAAGAGGGTGCTTTATATTATGTTTCTTTTTAGCAAGATAGTGATATTGGGGTATGTGGCATTTTGTTTTGATATAATGACCAACATTCAAAGTGGTTTGGTGATTGGGTGTTGCCAGTTGATGGTGACCATGCTGCTTATATTTTATATGATATGCTTAAAAGTTTCAATTGTATGTTTGATCAAGCAAATGAAAGTGATGGTTTCAGTTTACCTCTAATATATGGAGATGAGAATCATATTTTTGATAGAGGTCAATGTTGATTTCAGTCATGATGGGGTCTGAGGTCTTTTTTGGATAATTTGTATATGTTGTATAGTTTTTTCCTTTCCCTTCAGTCCTGTGGTCTGTTTGCTTTCGAATAAAGGGGTTCCTAGTTTTTGAGTTGGGAAGGAGAAGAGAGAGAAAGTGAAGAGAAAGTTTGAATTGAAGTTTTGAATGTTCTATTGTACCAGGAGATTTTGAAGTCCTCTGCATGCCTGCATGGGGCACGCATCCACAGTCAGAGCCACTGTTGAGACTAAAAAATGCAGTAAGGGTTTTTGAAGTACCATGTTAAAATTTTGCAATATGAAGCCCTATAAGTGCTTTTGAGCCTATTTTCCCAAACACAATTCTGAAATTTTTCATGCATATCAGGTGTTCATCACTCTTTTTTAGGCATAAGAAGACATCCCAGATTGTCAGATTCAAGTTTTGAGTCATTTTGTGATGTCTTGTTTTGAGCACTTGTCCATTTTGCATTTCTGCCTGTGTCAATTTGCTGTAATGGGCCCAATTTACATTTGAATAACTTGCATCTAATTGAGTTTCATGGGTCACCATTTTTGGAATGTTGAGCATTTATATCAGAGAGTTTAATTTCAAATCCCAAGTTATTTTGAGTTTGTTTGATAGGATTTCTGATCCCTCAAATTTGGTCCTCCAGATATATCTTGTTTCTTTCTTCTGCCCAGAATTCTGAGTAGCCCTGTTTGATTGATTGTAACTTTTGACCTTATGACCTAATTTAAAAAATTCCTTTTGTATTCCATTTGCAGTTTCTATCAGTATGCCAAACTCTCAAATGCATATTTCTGAATGACCTACTTTGAGGTCTTACAATTTCATACCTAGTTGAATGGAATGGATAGTTTAATGCTCCCTATATTTTAGGCATGAAAGTGTGCTACCATGAAGATTTTTAGGCCATGATGAATCTGTTTTCTGAGTTTGCCAATCTAATTCCATTTGCAGTTTCTAACATTTTGATGCAGATCAGTTGCACAGTTTGGTCGGAGGCCCTGTTTGTGAGGTTATATCTTGAATACTGAGATTGGTAATATCACAAAAATAGTGCCCCTCTATTTTAGACCAAATTTACTTCAATTTTGCAAAGTCCCAGGTCTTGAGGGTTTTGTATGCACAATTCTCTAGATTCTTTTCATTTGCAGAAATTATTATTCCTCATGTTTTATATTTTCTGCATTTCCAAGTGGCTACCTTTGAGGAGATCCTAAATGTGAATGGTTGATCGTCATGATTTTTCCTTCTAGATTCATGCTCTCCATATCACATTTCTCCAATATCCAGAAGCTTAGATCTTTAGGAGGTTGTTTGACTTATTTTCAAAGTCAAAACTAGATGTGTTTCACTATTATTTGACAGGGTAATTTGCAGAATTGTTCTGAATAGGCAACTTGGGTTTTTAAAATCTTTTGACCTGTTTGGTCTCATCAGGTATCACTTTTCAGTATGGAGGAATGTTAACCATAGAATGTGTGTGCCTAGTGCCAAGTTTCGGTTACTTTATTTTGTCAGTTTTTGAAGCTAGTTCCTGTGGCTAGTTGTTGTTTGTATGGTCAGTTTGCAAAGATATAAAAGTAGGATAGTTATGATCATTAATTCGATGCTTTATGGTCTAATTTTCCTTAAAGGCCATATTTGGGTAATTCAAGCGAACCAAAGACAACATTGATGGAAGTTCCTCAAGGTATGTGATCTCATGGTGACACCATGTTGCAAATATATATTCCATATATGTTAAAAGGGCCCATGAACTTTTATGAGCACAAAGTACCTCATATTGTTGCTGCATGCTATGGTTCTCCCTTCAGAGCATAAAAAGTGGTCAATTAAGAATGAAGAGTTGTGATCCTTATGTTATGCACCAATGAAAATGGTAAAAGGGCATTTTTTAAGTTTCCAATCAAATGCAATTGGGGGGATTTCCATGCACACACAGCCATGTCATGAGGTCGAGATATCTGTTCGAGCAAGAGATTAGTTTGACAAAAAATATTTAAGAAAGAAAAGTAGTATCAATTACAAAAGAGTATTTAGCTGCTTCTACAAAGTCCAAACACATCACTCCCTCTCTGATTTTAATTACAGAAATGGTCCCATTCCATTGATCTCGATGCTTTTCACATTAATCAGAGTTTTGTAAACATTTTAAATAAAAAAGAAAATGTATTTGCAAGCCTGCACAATTTGAAATGTTAGAAGATATAAACAAAGGCACACATGGAGGTAAAGTTTTTAAAAATTACAATGCATATGCTACTGGTAAATTTAAAACATCAAACCAAATGCATTGACTGGTTTTAGAAAAGTAAGGGGGACTTTAACATGTTAAAAACATTACACAAGGAGAGGCTTGCGCTAATTGTGAAGACCCTGCGCAATACCAATGAAAGGTGCCATGTGTGAGTGAGTGAGGAGATCAGTGTAACCCTAGCTATTTTGGTATCTTATTATGTCAACCCGTCCCCTTGTTTGTTTATCTAAAGAGGCCAAGGAAGTGGTTTGGTTTAGTTCTCTCAAGGTATATACAGTTAGAAGATGTAATTCAAAGCATAAGCCTACGCAGGGTGTTGTTAGTTTTTGCATTTTCAAAAAGTGCAAATAGAAAATGCACAAAGAATGTAGCACATTGCAATATAGAAGACAAGCACATGGTTACTCCAAAGCCTGTGTAATGCTAAAACAATGCAGGCAAGGCAAAGAAGAGAATATTAAAGTTTTAATCAAACAAATGAAAATGCCAATAATAATGGCTAAAAATAATACGCTGAACATCATTAGGGAGTTTGAGCATTGAATGCAGATGCATTTGATAGGTGTCATGATCCCCTGCATAGGAAAAAGGGAAATCCAAAGAAATGTTGTGCAATGTTCCTTAGAAATGGATGCTACAGAGTTTGAAAAGGCAGAAGGCTGCGTGGAGTTGGTGCCAAGCATCTTGCACAGAAGTAATGGAATAGACATGGGGGATAGCTATATGGCAGTTGAAAAAAGAAAACAAAATACAAAGTGCTTAGATTGTTGTGTTGGAGTATGGATTGAATCCATGTGAGGTGGTTTAAAATCTTCAAAGAACAAAAAATTAATGCCAAATCTAAATCATGGTAAGGTTGCGCAGGGGTCCATGGAGGAGAGCCATGCAGGAGACATGAGAAATATTTCCCTCCTTATCATGTTACGATGAACCAAAATGAAGAGTTGGAATCCTATGAAATCCAAAAGCTAGAAAGCCTGCATTAGACACAAAAGAGTTGCGCATTGTGCATAGAGGTGGCTGTGCGTGGGATCACTAGAGAGCAAAAGAAAATGCAAAATAGCTTGCGCTAAGTGAACAGTAGGCTGCCAGGGCATGGAGTTAAAGTTTTTATAAATTTTCATTGCATATTCAAATTACTGGTGTAAGAAAATGGAGGAGTTCACATTGATATTGAGGGTGCTGCATTAAACAAAGAAGAAGCTAAGTTTGAAAGCCAGAAGAGCTTGTGTAAGGTTTAAAACATTGAAATCTTGAAAAACATGAATGACATTTGTCCAACATTTTTTATGTGAGGAAGCTCTTATATATTTAAATACTAAAGAACTTAGAATGTTAATTGAAGTGAAGAGCCAGGAGCTCTTAGAGACCGCGTGAGCTTGGAGGACTTACATGTGCCAGTGGGCCCCACATTATTTTGAGGCAAAATACATTAAAAGCTTTAAAAACTTGCAAGATTTAAACCCACATTCATCGTCAAAGGGAATTTTGAAATGTTTATATGCAACAAGCCACAGATAGAGATATGAAGAAGAAAAAAGAAGCTATCCACGTGCACAGGAGCTAAGGACTTTCCTTGAANTGCAAGATTTAAACCCACATTCATCGTCAAAGGGAATTTTGAAATGTTTATATGCAACAAGCCACAGATAGAGATATGAAGAAGAAAAAAGAAGCTATCCACGTGCACAGGAGCTAAGGACTTGCCTTGAAAACTATACCTGGAGGAACAACACCCATATTTTGGTGGGACCCGCAAGGCTGACATGGCAGGTGAGTTGGCTTAAGAGGCTGCAAGTTTGGGCATGTATATCGAGGTAATCAAGATCGAGGGATGGCTTAATGGCTTAATGAGAAAGTTGCAAGGAGGACACCATTAAGCCATTAAGCCATTGGTCCACATGGCATCTCAGACAAGTGGCACCCAGTGGACTGGCGAGCTAATCAGAGGATGCCACGTGGTGCAGAGCAGGTGCCAAGTCGCGCAAGTCTGGTGCAGTTCAAAGGCACCAAACAGAGATTGACATGTGGTGCCAAGTGGACCTACAGACCAATCAGAGGGTGCCACTTGGCACAATCTGGTAAGGTTTCCAGATTTAAATGATTTTTTAATTTGAATTTCTTTCAATAAAGGGGTTAAAAGGTGTGCAAGTTTAGAAAAATCCAATGGTTGACTTAATGGCTTAAAGGGAAGATGCTCACCATTTAACCATTAAGCCATTAAGCCTAAGTGACAAGTGTCGTGAGCTGGTTAAAAGGGGTTAAATTGAAATATTTTAATAAATTCATCACAAAAGGGAGGAAATAAATAACTTGCAAGTTTAAAAGGATCCAAGGGTTGACTTAATGGCTTAAAGGGAAGATGCTCAACATCTAACCACTAAGCCATTAAGCCTGAGTGACAAGTGTCATAGTGAGATGAAATCTGGGCAAAAGGAAATATTAAAGTTAAATTTCATCTCATTTCAATAGTCCAACTATTGAAAAAGTAAATAAATTCAAATCTACATATTACAAACTCTTGAAGGAAATCTACACGGGAAGGCAAAGTTTGATTGATATCTCAGAGGGAAAATGTTATCTAAAGTATGGAGTATCATATATCATCGAAAAGGTCTCGGAATGGAGATTATGATTTGTAGATTATTTGAGGGAAAATCACATTATATTCTTGCAATTTACGTTGGAAGCAATTGCAGATATTTTGAGCAGCAGATAGGTGTCGGTGAAGGAGATGGTTTTTCCATTTCTCCTATATCTTTCTTTTCTCCTTATTGTAACAAAGGTGTTGAGAATTTATGCTGTTGGGAAGTATTCAGGCTCTTGAGTCCTATTTTTTGGGTTTCTTTGTCTTGCAAATGTACAGATTCAGATGAATTTTAATGAAGAATGATGGAATCCATGTTTAGTTCTTGTCTGATGTCTTTGTGTATCTAGTTTTATTTCTTGTGTATTGACTTCTAAGGCATGTTAATATACCAATTATAAGGTAGCTGTGATCTTTTTTTTAAGTTTCTTTCAAGGAGAGAGTTAATCTTGGATACAAGTTCTGAGAATTCAAAGTTTTATACATGAATCTGATGTCTAGGAACTAGAATGAGAAGAGTGATTTGTAAGGCATTTCACTTGGCTTCTTTGATTTTGGAGTTAAGGTTTTCTGGGAATGCATGTCTGTTTGACTCTATTGCTCAATAGATAAGGCACTGGTCTTGATTTGTCTGGTAGTTTTCTTCATCAAATCATTAAATCAAGTCATTTTACCTTTCCTGTTCANAAGGCATTTCACTTGGCTTCTTTGATTTTGGAGTTAAGGTTTTCTGGGAATGCATGTCTGTTTGAATCTATTGCTCAATAGATAAGGCACTGGTCTTGATTTGTCTGGTAGTTTTCTTCATCAAATCATTAAATCAAGTCATTTTACCTTTCCTGTTCAAGACCAGAAATATGTGCAAGTTGCATTGAATAGTGCAAATATGTTTGGTGATTCCTTGCAGAAGTGAATCTGATAGGTTAGTCTGTCTGAGCCTCCAGGTTCGAAGAGAAGAAGGGTGAATATCCTTGTTGTTACCTTGACCATTTCCTTGGTTTTTAGGAAATTATATAAGTGGGATCTTGTATAAGACTGGTTGACTTGAACTCCCATGTTTTATAAGTCTGAAAATTATCCACGGTCACATCTGCATAATGAGGTTTAGCTAGTAAGTCATTGTATATGCAGATTTTATCATGTTTTAGGTGCACCTGCCTGAGTGTGTGGAACTCAAAGAAGAAGGAGGATCAAATCCTCATCAATTAGTCTTTTCTTGCCCCTCAGTTTGCAGGAATGAGCTGACTATTATGAGCTAGACAAAAATCCCCAGGTCTGGTTTGCATTGTTTCTTTTAGAACCGAGGGATACAAGAAAAATCACAAACAAAATGGAGACTTTGCAAGGGATAGAGATTAAAAAATCTTGTTGAAGAAATCAGAATCTGTGGTGTTTTATTGATTGAATCAAATTTTAGTTGAGTTTGCCCATCCGAGTCGCGCTAACAAAATGGCGACTCTACTAGGGAATTGAATAAAGGACAACAAGTTTAAGATGGTTGTTTCCTTGCTTTGTTGAATCATCCCAGAGTCTAGTTATTTGTGTAGAGTTAGATTCAAAAAATTGTTATAACATTCTCACTGAGTGTGAGTGGCGACTCTGAGTTTTCTGTTTGATCAGTGCATGCTTAGAAAGAAAATATGAAGAATTTGCAATTCTGATAAACAGTGTTTGAAGATCCTATTGAAGTTTTGTGTTGGTTGGAAAGAATACAAGAATAAGTAAAACATTTTCCTCTACAAGGAGGTGGCGACTGTGCGAGAGAAGAACTTGATGGAGCTGTGAAAGATGCTCTAGAACTGCTTTATTTCTAGTCAAAATAAATAGGAGCAGCCGCTGCAATTTTGGTCTAGGCAATCTTCATATTCTTGTGAGAAGAATATACAAATGGTTTCCCTATAAAGTGATATCAGCACTAGTTAAGAGGGAAAAATACTGGAATGTTGTTTGCATACCATGTTGATGTTAGGTCCAGCTTTCATTGTTTTACTGTAGTATGCAAATTGTCTGAGAAATTTGATCAAGCTCTGTATGGTCAAATTGAAATGATTATGGAGGCATGTGGAAATTTACTTTGACTATTTCCAGCCTTGTTTATGTTCAAGTGTAACCATGTCTAGTAAGATGTTACAACAGTGTAATAGATGGAGTTTCAACATTAAGTTGTATCCAGCTCTAAATTTTGAAGGCATTTGTGGTTACCCAAATTCTTTTCCATCCAAAATCAGAAAAAAATTTCCGAGATTCAATGGTGGGAAAGAGGAGAATGCTGAAAAGCATTGCAAAAATTTCATGAACTTGATAGAGGATTTTGATATTGAATATGAGGACAACATTATGAGGTTGTTTGTCCAATCTTTGGTAGAGGACGCAAGGTGTTGGTTCTGTTTCTTGCTGGAATGTTCTATATCTTCGTGGGAAGAGTTAAGACCATCTTTTATGCAGTGGTTTGGTGAAAAGGTTAATCTAGTTACACTGAAAAAGACTTTCATGGAGATACAAATAAAGAATGGTGAGCTGGTCCTCCCTTTCAATTTTAGATTTGCAAAAGAATTGGATCGAATCCCAATCGAGTTAAGACCAAATGACGTTGTTTGTTTAGTTGTTTATTTGGGGGCATTTGGAAAAAAGATGAGTTACTTGTTAAGAGATAAAAAGCCTAAAAATCTGCATCATGCATTTATGACAACAGTAGATATTAAAAATAATTTTTTGTATGGAATCATCCCAAGGGGTTTTCCATATACTAAAGTTTGATGTCATAATGTATCAAATTATTTAGATGGGTATGGACCAAGAAGTGAAGATCGTTGTCAAGGTGTTTGCATGCCTGCCGATTTTACTAACCATGCTTTAAATTATGTTTCAACACAAAATGTGAGTGAAGAGTATATTCATTAAATAATAGTTTCCCCTCTTATTAATGTGAGTATGGTTAGTAAAGAATGTTGTGATGCTCTTAAAGAAGAGATATATTTTTACAGCGGTTACATACCCAATGAATTGTAGACTAGTTGTTCCAGTTTTGGGGCTGCAGAGACAAGTAGCCTGCAGTCAAATGTGGAAAGCAAAGAAGGGGCAGCTAATTTATCGGGTGATGATTTTGAAGCCCCAAATAAGGGAGTTCTATGAGACTTCCCTGATACTAAATCTAGTTACTTTGTTGGTGCTGAATCTGATTGTGATGTTGATAATGCTAACTATTGTGCTGATGATGTGATTAGTGAATGTCAAGACATTGAAGATGAATCCATGATGTACGATGTTTCTATTCAGTCTATGGATCTTTCTTCCTTTCAGCGCAATAATGCAGATTTTTTGTTTCAGTTTGAAGAAGATTTTTGTGAACAAAAAAGCAATGACTATGATAGAGATGAAATTTGTTGTGAGTATTCCTTTTCACAAAAGGATATCAGCCAAGAAATGTCAATCCTTGATCCCAATGAAGAATCTGTTGGGGAAGAGGATTCATGGAGCCACAATGGCCTTGATTTTTGTGAAGATAAAGAAGTGGTTCATATGCAGCCTTGTGAAAAGGAAGAAGACTCGTCATGCGTTAGAGATGACTATGAAGATGTTGATTTGTATAAAACAAAGATAAATTATTTTTCTTCAAATGACAATGATGATAACATGAATTTTTTAATTTGTATGCTTGCATATTGTGACTTGTCATGTGAAGATATTGATCCTAAGAAACATGAGAATGAATGCAAAGTTGTTGTTGGTGGGTCAATGTTAGATTTGTATGAACTGACTTATGAAATTTTTCAGCAAAGTATTTCTGATGATATAGAGACTAAGTCTGATTTTGTCTTTGAACCAGAATTGGATGTCAGCTTATTTAACCTGGACATTAATGTTTATGATATTGTCAATGGAACAAAATCAATGTTTGGTCAAGAGGAAGTTACTAATGCTAATAATGTCTCTTATAATAGTGATCTACATCGAGAAGATGTGTGCCAAAATGAGAACATATGCAATGAACGACATGTTGATTCATCGAAACCACATTTTGAAATGTTTTACATGGAGCTGAAAGAAGATTCAGATTTTACATCAGATCATTTGTTTCAGCCAGAGGTATGTTTGTTCTTGCAAGAGGGGGATGTAGAAAATTTTGAGGCACTATTTTTAAAAGATGTCAAAGTGAATCAGCAAGAGCATATAGGTTATCAGACAGAAAATCAGTCTTTTCTTTTTTCAATCTAGCATGCTGATGTTTTTCGGATAAACTAAATCTGAATTCACAAGTTGTAGTTCATGGTGATTCATTTGAGTATTTGTGTAGTATGCATGTGGTTGAAGGTGATAATGTTTTTTTTGATGACCAAGTACTCACTAAAGTAAGTCATTATGATGTTGGTTGTGAAGTTGATTTAGAATGTTTCAAATTTCCTATACAGCTGGTTGAGGATCTAGTTGTGCATTAAGAGGGTGCTTTATATTATGTTTCTTTTCAGCAAGATAATGATATTGGGGGATGTGCCATTTTGTTGTCATATAATGACCAGCATTCATAGTGGTTTGGTGATTGGGTGTTTCTAGTTGATGGTGACCATGCTGGTTATATTTTATATGATATGCTGAAAAGTTGCAATTGTATGTTTGATCAAGCAAATGAAAGTGATGGTTTCAGTTTACCTCTGATACATGGAGATGAGAATCTTAATTTTGATAGAGGTAAATGTTGATTTCATTCATTAAGGGGTCTGAGGTCTTTTGTGGATAATTTGTATATGTTGTACAATTTTTTTATTTCCCTTCAATCGTGTGGTGTGTTTGCTTTCGAATAAAGGGGTTCCTAGTTTTTGAGTTGGGAAGGAGAAGAGAGAGAAAGTGAAGACAAAGTTTGATTTGAAGTTTTGAATGGTCTATTGTAACAAGAGATTCTAAAGCCCTCTACATGCCTGCATGGGGCACGCATCCATAGTCAGAGCCACTATTGAGAAAAAAAATGTAGTAAGGGTTTTTGAAGTACCATGTTAAAATTTTGCAATCTGA
>MU223789.1:342720-358417 GCA_018584345.1 Thuja plicata
CACACATGGAAAAGAGGACAAGTGTTCATGTAGGGATTCTATAGGAATCTCCTACTTACATAATAAATAAACTAAACTACCTTGGTTTATAATATATTTTACCAAGGAAAGATTATACTTCTAACAGGTGTGCTGACATTGATAATCCTAAAGAATAATATTTTGTCATTAGTATATAAGGAAAATAGTTTTTGAAGCGTCGATAACATGATCACCGAGTGAAAGAAAATAAAGGTCACCAAAAATATTAAAGTCCAAGTGAACACCGAAACCAATTTTCACCGGCAGATAGTTTATAGTGAATACTGAGAGCACAATTTACAGAGTAACCCAAAAGAGAAGTTCACAGAGTAAACCAACAGACAGTCTACAAAGCAACCCGAGAAGAAGAATTTCTATAGAGACATCACCAAGGAAAGAATACAGAGCAACCCAAGCACCAGTCTACCGAGAGACAACTTTAATTCTGAGAAATGTGGATCTGAGTTACACGTCAGATAAAATACCTAAGTTTTATATTTATATTTATGCTTATCTTTAAAACCATTTCTTGAGGGACAAGTAAAGCATATGTAATTGTTTTAATTAGTCTAACTGATTGAAAACATGCAAACTAGGAGATCAAGGTCAAGTTGTAAACCTTTGATCATAGAGTTTTTATTGTAAAGCGTGAAACCTAGATAGGTTAATTCATTGTATAAATATATGTAGTAATCAATCAGAACTTGATGATTGTAGCCACAAAAGACATCTATGGATCAGACAGAGAGTTTTATGCAGAAGGACAACAAAAGATGAAATCAGTTATGAAGAACAAGATTCAAGGCTACCGAGAAGAATAGATGTATTAATCAATCACTATAGGTGATACATATACATTGTGTACTTAAAGGATTTGTATTCAACAATTTAGGATTGCATACTATCAGGTCAACAAGTATTTTTGACTACTCTAACAATTGTAGCAAATAGAAAAATTCCTTTAAGAAGTTGGATTTAACAATCCTTATGTAAATATCTTAACTGAGTGCACACTTAAGAGTGTTGCTAAATATCTTAACCAAGTATACCTAACTAGTCTAAAATGTTACTCCTAATAGAGTAAGATCATAAGAAGTGAACAAACTTGTAGCCTTAACCGACACCTTCTATTCTGTGGATAGTGAAGCTTTGTGGGTTTCATCCCCACCACAATTTTTACCTTCTAACAGGGGTTTTTTGCATTACCAATTTTTGTTTCATGTGTACTTACATTTCATGAATGTTTACATGCAATTAAGTGTATGTTTTTTTATTACATGCATAAGATAGAAAAGCATCAATGGTCAGTAATGTAAGAACAAAGTACTAATGGTTAGTTGATAAAACATTTTAAGGGTATTGATTCACCCATCCCCTCTTAGTACACACCATTCCATTATTCAAACAATTGGTACCAGAGCTAGATCTCTTATCTTGAAAATTTTAAATACTTGAGAGAAAAGATCATACAATGGAAAGGTATAAGCTAGACAATAATATTGAGAATCAAAAATTGCAGATATAGATCTTCTATGAGAAATAAAAAGAAGCAAGAATCAAGATGAGAGAGATACTGGATGAAATAAAAGTTATGGCATCTCTCTACAATGAAACACCTATCATGAAGAAGAGATACCTAATTTTTTTGAGTCATCAGAATCTACATCTAGAAATACATCAGACACATCTGAAGGAAGTATTACAAGTCTGAATGAAATCAATCAACATTTGATAGAACAAGTAAAGGTACTACAAATCATTCAAGAGACACAAATGGTAAGGATGATTGATGTTATGAATAATTCTAGACTATTTGAATAAGAAAAAAATTAGCTATTGATGACAGGAGGAAGATCACTGAAAAGATACAAGAAAGAGAGACTAAAATACATAGACTTACTGAACATCATCATGAGATCACTAATCAAATAGTTCTTACGAGTCATGAGGCAAACTGAGTGAACATAGAACTCAATGGGAAATTGGAAGCTATTGCTGAGCTAAGAGAAGAAAATGAAAGACTGAAGCATGAAGCAAGGATTTAGAAACAACACAATGATATGATCAAGAAAGTTGAAGAAAGTACTAAAAGAATGGATGATTTTCTAGATGGACAAAGAAGACTCAATAACAATACCAGTTTAGGGTATACTGAGCATGGAGAATCATCAAACAAAGCTGATCAAAAGGATGTCTACACAAATCCAAGACCAAGGAAGAAGTCATGAAATCACTATGGAAAACTAGGCCACACTTCAAATGTTTGCAAGAGCAAAGCTAAAGGTATTCCTAAATCCACATCTGCATTCATATGTAAATGTTATAACTGTAACAAGCATGGATACAAAGCACATGAATGTAGCTCTAAGGTGAAACAACCAAAGAAGGAACCCTACATGTAAAAATATTGTTTCACTTGAAAAATACATGGGCACACATCTCTTGAATGCAAGGAAAAGAAAAAGCAATAATGGAAACCAAAAGAACAAGAAAATGCTTATCAACCAAGAAGAGTCGGTAACTCAAATGTTTGGGATTAAAACACATGGAAAAATTGCACAACATGTGGTAGATATGGACACATAGCTGCAAACTGCATGAGAAAATGGATGAGAAGGTATATAAGCTAGAATAACCCTAGAATGGCATGCTTACACTATCATAGGGTTGGTCATCTAAGCAAGGACTGTAGAGACCGAGTGACAGAGACAAATTTTTTTGCCAATGGTAATACCATTGAAGACATCAGGAAGATGAGAAACAAAATGTGGAGGAAAGCTACATAAACTAATGATGTTGGACCAAGAAATACAATTGGTGACACCTTATCCAATGGATCTAGAAATATCACCACCCCCACCTAAGCAGAACAAGTAAGTATGGAACTACACTATACAAAGCTATATTTTACATCAGTTCCAATATACATTGATAATATGCCAAATTAGCATGAATAAAGATGCATTATGGTATTACTTGTTATGAATTTGTGAATCCAATCTCGTCATTCAATACACACCAAGAATCGTTGGTATACATATAAAATCTAAGTTGTCAATGTAAACCGAGCATCATCGATAATCATGTAAAAAGACAATGAAGTCTTCGCTACATACCAAGCGCCGTCGGTGAATATGTGAAAGGTAAATTGAGTTGACACTTACCCCGAGCCTTGCATTCTCACTGAGGATGAAGTTGGTATGTTCCTCAAGAAACTCTATCTTCAACCACTAAGAAGTAGGTAAAGAATTTATTGCACCACTTAGGGCATCGTCTATAAAAGGGCGATAGAAAGCTCATTCATTCACCAAGAATTTAAGATAGAAGAGAAGTGCGAAGAGAAGAGTGACCAAAAATGACCATATTGTAGAGAGATTCACAAGCACATTCATGGCTACTTCGACAAATTGACAACAGCTACAACAGATCAAGTGAGTATCTAAGACTCACCGAGCAAACATATAATTTATGGAGAAAGCCCTAATTTCAAGAAACATGGAAACCACTTCACGAATTTCCAAGATAAAAAATGTAAAAGATAAAAAGGTTAATCTGATCAAGAACTCTACATGTGAAGAACCTAAATATAAATTCTTCCCCAAGGTTTCTTCACAACCCAATGACCCTGGAGCATTCTCAAGCATACCACCTAGGGTTTTTCTAGTCGAAGATGTCTGAGGCTATATCCACTATAAGGTTGCAGAGATCAGAGATATCGAGGTTGAAGAAGCCTAAAAGAAGCTTTGCAAAGATGGAAACATTAAGGATGAACATAAACACATTGAGGTAAAAGGGTTGACAAATGCCCTAATATTCCTGAAGGAATTCAAAACCGAGTGGATTCGGATAGTACTTAGGAGAGTACCTGATAGGAAAATGTGGTTGGATGAACAAAAAACAATCACCAAGGATTTTATTCACACCATTACAGTTTATCCAATAACCAACAAGGCCAAATCCCTTAAACATCCTCCTCACCCCGACATTGAGAAATTGACAGGTGCAGTATGGGATGGCAGAGGATTAAAGGTAAACTCCCTTACTGATCCAGAACTGAAGTTTGGTGCATGTGTACTGGGATACAAGGTATTCCAAGCTAGCCAGTTAAATAGCATAGCATGTGGAGCAATTGACACTACCGGCCATAATATTGGGAAGAAGGGATTACAACTGGACCTATCTGAGCTTCTACTGAAGCAATTGGAGGAGAACATGAGGACAATTAGGTCAGCAAGGACTAATTCATGTAAGTTTAGATCACTCCTCATGTGTACATTTTTCTATTTCCATAACTTCTTCACATCTATTGGTAATGTCAATTGGGACACTACCAGACCAGTAATAATTCAAATTAGTGAATTTATTAAGTCACTACGGGACAATTTTACATCAGTCATGGATGCATACTTCACTACTTTTAAGGAAAAAAGGCAGAAAAAGATGAGGATACCTGAACAATTGATGGAACAGTATAAAGTTGATATATGTTTCATAGTAGATACTAACACCACATTGATAAAACCAGCTGTACCGAGGACAACATGGTTACCACCTCTAGATTATGAGATCAACATCGATCAGGCCACAAATGCTATTAAAGCATTATTGAATGAACCACTAGACAAATCATTACCAAGATTTGGAACCTATGAGGAATCCAAGGCTAGAATCAAAACAAACTTAGTTGTAAAGAAGATAGACTGAAACAAGAACAAAATCATCAAAACTCTTGAGAAGAAAATTTTGGTAGATGATAAAGATTTAGAGAAAGAGGTCATTGAGGGACAGTCACCCATTGGTGAAGGTGAACAATTGAGTGAATCCAAGTCTACAGAATCTGATGTACCACCACCAAAGAAACCAAGGACTACTGCTACATCAAGAACCAGGAGTCAAACTACCAAAGATGCAGATTCCTCATCGATGAAGAAAGATACAGTCAGGAACCTATAAAATAAAGCCTCAAACTAGGAAATAGGCACCGAGGAAAAAAAGAAAATACATCTAAGATAAAGAGGACAAGGATCACACTCTGTAAGATGAGAGTGAACAAGCACTTCAACCTGAAAAGCACTTGAAGTTCCTAAAAAATTTGATGAGATTGTTGCATCAATTGTCAAGGCAGGTAGCATATCAAATGCTAAGATAAGGAAATGTCTAACCTTATCTCCTGAGGATCAGAAAAAGATTAAAGAAGCCATCATTTAGGAAATCATTCCATTCGAATATGTACCTATATAATTTGATAAGATGATGCTACAAGAGCTTAATGATAGAATTTCAACAAGGTCGACTTATGCACTACATACCAAGAAGCAGATAAGGGAAAGATCCTTGGTTACAATTATGCCACCCAAATCAAAAGTTGAGGAGATTGATGAAATGATGAAGAAGCATGCAAGAAATTTATAGCTAAGATGAGAGCATATGAGGTACTGGAGGGAAAATTAATTGAGCTTGATAAAGAAAGTGATGGAACTTGGAATCAAATATTCAATCCACCTAATAAGGATTCAAGTCCCGAGAAGGTATTATCTCTTACCGAGACCCCTCACAATGAAGATAAAGAGGCCACACAAAGCCCAAAGCACATCTTCATAAATGATACAAAGGACATAAATCTAGTTGAGTTGAAAACACAAGAATGCAAGGCCATGGATGATGTACCTCATATACTTCAATCATTAGCAGATTCAACAGAGGTCATCATCAAAGATATAACACTTATTGATTCCGATGATGAACAAAAGAAAGATGAAGATATAACTACAGCCACTGAGTAGGAAAAGGAAAAGGAAAAAGATACCATAGATGGTGCACAGGTGAATATACCAAGTGACATGCAACTATTGATACAAGCTATTAATATCATTACAAAGGAAAAGGAGAGGACACCTAAACCTGTTACAACTACACCAATGGACATAGGAGCTGAACAAGGGAAGAAACAAGATACACAAGAGGAAAAGAAAGATGCAAGTGGAGAGGAGAAAATAGGTGATGCCACTGACAAGAACACTAAGGGTAAAAAGGCTGCAAATACAGACAAGGTTTATGTGGAGACATCCACTAAAAACTAATGGGTCAATCCTGAGCATCACACAAAAGGCACAACACCTCCCACATAATCAATGAAGCAAGAAAAGGAGCATGAACTAGCTATAAATCTGCATTCCCCTACTTCTAGCACAATTTCAAAGAAGAAGAAGAAGAATAAAAATCTAGTCACATTGGATGAAATCATTGACATACCAGACTGTGATCCTAGAAAATTGGATCCAGAGTCACTTACAAAGTATGGTGAACTTTGTAAAAGAAAGGCAATTCAGGAAAAGCTCAAAAAGGAACATAAGAACTCACAAGTCCTAGAGAACACAAAGGAAATACTTTTGCAGATTATACCTGACACCAAAATTGATCAAAGTGCACCTATAATTGATCAATTAGAAGTTCATACTGGCACAATCACATCATAGAATGTAGATGCAAACAAGGCAATAGACGAACATGCTGAGTAGAAGTGTCAATACAAGCTTACTAAGAAAATCAACCAGGAAGTGGCAGAACAAAATGTAAAACTTTTTGAATTAGTTACTACTATAGAACTAGTAATATCATAAGTAGTAAAATTAATTCAATAGTTGTGCACATTAGAAACTTTCACTACCGAGCATAGTGACAAGCTGCCCAAAATTGATGAAGATATTAAGGCAAGTGCACAAGGCCTCACAACTGATGATAATGCATTCAAGTTGCATTATGAGAAGCTTGCAAAATCTAAATAGTTGAGTATAGAGATTCAAGAGGTAGAATCCAAAATCTGAGATGAGGTAACCAAGCTCCAAGTTGTACTACTACCAAATCTCACATTACTGCAACAACACATGACTTTGTCAAAAACACTAATTGCCACCCCGGAGATGTCTGTCACCGACAGTATCTATGACATGCACACAAGGATAACATTGGATCACATGGCCTTGGAACAACTCAAAGAGAAATGGGAGAAGATTATGGAAGACATTAAGAAATCCCATTTCCACATTTTTGACAAATTGTAAGTATTATACCTTTGTCATTATTTTAGAAAAAGGGGGAAATGATATGATAAAGGGGGAAATAATAGAAAAGTGGAAATGATAAGGTGAATAGAGGAAATGATAAAAAAGGGAATATATGTATAAAGTAAAATGTAACATATACATACACTACACTAAGGCATGCACATAGGGGGAGTCATATTGACAAGGTAAAGATTCTGGTGTACATATTGAACATTTCAGTTTTGCACATATTAGTTTATGATACTAATGCCAAAGGGGGAGATTGATAATCCTAAAGGATAATATTTTTTCATTAATATACAAGGAAAATAGTTTTTTAATTTTTGGTAACATGATCACTAAGTGATAGCAAACAGAGGTCACCAAAAATGTTAAAGTGCAAGTGAACACCGAAACCAGTTTTCACCGACAAATAGTTTATAGTGAGCACCGAGAGAACAGTTTACAAAGTAACTTGACAGAGAAATTCATAGAGTAAATTGACTTATAGTCTATAGAGAAACTAGAGAAGAAGAATGTCTACAAAGACATCACCGAGGAAAGACTACAGAGCAATGAGAGCACCAGTCTATCGAGAGACAACTTTAATTCTGAGAAACATGGATCTGAGTTACACGTTAGATAAAAAAAAATTGATTTTTTATATTTAGTTTTATGGTTATCTTTAAAACCATTTCTTGAGGGACAAGTAAAACATATGTAATATTTTCAATCAGTCTAACTGATTGAAAACATGGTGATGTAGAGGGTCTTGACTTCTAGGTGTTTTCTTTCTCCAAGTTAGAATCTACTTCTTTGAACCATCCAATGGTTTCAACCTCCAATGTTCTCTTCACCAATCTTGGCCTCCAAGGCTCTTAATCCAACATTCCTCCTAGGTATATTTGAAGTGATGAAGGAACAATTCCAAACTAACTTGAACTAGTCCAACTAGTCCTTTGTTTACCTTGTCTTCCCTCTTTATTTCCCCTAGAAATTGAAGCCCTTACTTAGGATCTTCCCCAAATGCACCTCAGGCCCTAGCCTATGATCATGGTACCTTACATGCCCATTGGATATGTTTCAAACACTTCTAGCCACCTTAGCAATCCCTTTGTTATCACTACTCATAGGTAGTCCTAATTAGGCCTAATGGTATTAGATCTATTTTCACTATTTTTGATCATGTACTCCCAACCCTATGGAAGGCTATATGATTCTAAAATCTATCACCTAGCCCTTCAAGAATCCAGAGTTACAAGTCTTGAAGAAACCCACAACCCTAATTTTCATCAGGCCCTAATTTTTAGGCTATGTTTTAGGCCTCTGGATCAGTCTTTGCAAAATGCATCTAATAGGTCTTCAAACTTCATGCCAACTCTTGAAACTAGTTGTTAATTTAAGGTGACACTCTATAGATTCTACACATGCCACTTAGATGTCTGTATAGGCTCGTGCCTGGGATCTCCCAATCCAATCTTCACACTACCCTAGCTCACCTACTCCAAGTAGTTAGCCTAGGGTTTTACTTTAAAATTAGGGTTTTAGTTGCAAACACCCCATTTTTACAAAATCCATCTTTATAGACTCTAACCTAACATTTCACAAGGTTTCATTCACTTTCAACCTTGGGTTCTTAGGTTAGAGCCATTTTTATTCCTGCAACTATACAAATGGGTGGTACAGTCACAGTCACCAAAAACAAGGTGTAACTCTGCAACCCCTTAACTTGAAAGAAAAATTGAATATGAAAAATAAATATAAGACTATTCTCTACACTCCCATGAAATCAAATTAAACAATCTAATCCGTACACAACTATACAATACTGCAGAAATACTGTAATTGAAAGAAAAAACCCAGAAAAACATTCATACAGTATATGGACACGTGTGGTCTACAACTAAGAATTCATTAACCTTAAAAAATATTCATCCCATGCTAAAATACTTAGTCATAGGTGGTTACAACCATTCTTCACTCCAATTACAACTTCTTGCAAGAAAATTTTGCAAAATTGCTTGAGCAACTTTTGGAAGTTGCTAAGGAATTTTGCATTTTCTTTCCTTTTTGATGATTGTGGCCAACTCGATGCTCCTTGACCTATCCTAGGACCCTAGTTATGCCACTTAAGACCATAGATGAGACTAGTTCCCTTTCTTTCTCATAATTTGCAACTTTTAAACCTTTTGACAACTTTTAGGACCTATGAGCAACTTGTGCTCTACAAACAAAATGAAATATGCTTGGATCCAATGTCCTTTGGATCTCATTACAAACACACTAGAAACCCCTAAAAAACCTTAAACAAAATCTAAAAAATCATCAAACCAAAATGTGGGAGGTGCTCTGCACCATACTCTCCTGGGACAAAGAACTCAAGTCCCTTGAGTTAGGAGGTCTTCAATGGTGACTTCATGCTTCAATATGTCTACTTCAGTCATCCAAGTAGCTTTAGAATCTAGCTTCCCTTGCCACTTCACATGATACTCTTTGTAAGTACCTTTCCTAGTCTTCTTGATCACCTTTGAGTCCAATACACTATCCAATTATAGAGGTTGAGGAGTGGGAAAATCTCTGATCCAATCTTCTTCTACCAAGTCTGAAAGAGTGTGCTGACCAGTGTCAGAGGGAAGACCTTTATAGGGATACAAATCACACACATTGAAAATGGGCGAGATGCCCAAATCAGGAGGTAACTCCACCTCATATGCATTATTGCCATACTTATGCAATACCTTGAGTGGTCCTATCTTCTTCATCAGAAGATTGGTTGGATTACCTTTAGGAAATCTCTCCTTTATAAGGTAGGCAAGTACCAGATCTCCCACCTTGAACTACAAATCCCTCCTTGTCTTATCTACCTTGGTCTTGTACTTGTCCACTTGTTGTTGTAAGGTCTTCTTAACTTGGTCACGAAGTTCTTTCATCTGCTCAGCAAAGGATTCTCCTTGGGCACTCCTTCTATCCTACAAACTGATATCTCTCAACTCCAAGATCCCTCTTGGATTAGCCGCATAAACTATCCCAAACGAGATCTTTCCATTGCTCCTATTGATGGAGTCATTATAGGCATATTCTGCATGTCCTATAATGATATCCCATGACTGTTCATGCTGCCTAGTCAAGCATCTTAATAGGTTACCAAAATACCTATTTACTACCTCAGTTTTTCCATCTAACTGAGGGTGATAGGCTTAAGAGAAAGATAATTTTTTACCTAAAATTTTCCAAAGGGTTCTCCAGAAGTGGCCCACAAACTTACTGTCCCTATAACTTACTATGTTGATTGGCAATCCATGAATCCTCACTATTTCTCTAAAGAAAAGGCTTGCAATGTGGGAAGCATCATTGGTTTATCTACAAGGAATGAAGTGAGCCATCTTGCTAAACCTATCCACCACTACAAACACATTGTCATGTCCTCTTGGTGTCTTAGGAAGTCCCAAAACAAATTCCATGCTCAAGCACTCCCAAGGTCTCTGTGGTATGGATAGAGGATGATACAATCTAGTGTTTCTACTATGTCGTTTAGCTCTCAGGAATATCTGACATTGTTCCACAAACTTTCTGACATCTGACTATAATTTAGGCCAATAATAATGCATATTCACCTTCTCATGTGTCTTGTCCACTCCAAAGTGGCCCCCCAAATTGCCTTGGTGTTTTTCCTTGACTATGTTCTCCCTCATTGAACATCGAGGTATACACAACAAGTGTCCCTTGGACAATAGTCCTTCCTACAATATATAGTCAGTAAACTATACCTTGAAGCCCTGTTTAAACTTCTCACATGCTTCATAGACATTATTGAAGTCTTTGTCTTCATTGTAGAGGTCTTTAAGGCCACTCATTCCCACACTTTGTAACTCTATTTCCTGAATAGTCAATACTCTCCTACTCAGACCATCTGCAACTTTGTTTCTAACACCTTTTTTGTATTTTATGACAAAAGTATATGCCTAAAAGGACTCTACCCACTTTAGGTGTCTTTGATTCAACTTATCTTGCCCATTCAAAAATCTAAGAGCATGATTATCTATATAAACTACAAATTACCTTGGTAGGAGATAATGTCTCCACTTTTTGAGTACTTGTACCATTGCATACAACTCCAAATCATAGGTGGAGTACTTTTAGTTGGCTCCATTCAATTTCTCTAAAAAGAATGCCATATGGTTCCCCTCTTGACTCAACACTACCCTAATGGCTAGTTTACTAGCATCACACTCCACAACAAATAACTGATTGAAGTTTGGAAACCTAAGAGTAGGTAGTTTTGCTATCTTCTTCTTTAACATTTCAAAGCCTTTATTTGCTACTTCTGTCCACTAAAACTGACATTTAATTCCTCTCTTAATAGTATTTAGTATTGGTGCACACACATGGCTAAAGTTTCTCACAAACTTCCTATAATAAGAGGCTAATTGATGGAAACTCCTAACATCTCCTATGGATCTAGGTGTTGGCCACTCCAATATAGACTTGACCTTATCAAGATCCATCTTCATGCATCCATTAGAAACCAAAAATCCAAGGTATACAAATTCATTTTTCAAAAAATCACATTTTTCTTGGTTGATCATCAGTTTCTCTTGGTGTAGCCTCCTCAACACCATTTCCAAGTGCTTCATGTGCTCATCCTTAGACCTACTAAAAATCAAAATGTCATCAAGGTAAACAATTACAAATTTTCTAATAAAGCCAGCTAGTAATTCATTCATGAGCCTCATGAATATACTAGGTGCATTTTTTAGGCCAAAGGGCATTACAGGCCACTCATACAACCCTTCATTTGTCTTTAAGGTTGTTTTCCACTCATCACCAGGCCTAAATCTAATTTGATGGTACCATGATTTGAAGTCCACCTTGGAAAAATAGCAAGAACCCCCTAAGTTGTCCANTACAGGCAACTCATACAACCCTTCATTTGTCTTTAAGGTTGTTTTCCACTCATCACCAGGCCTAAATCTAATTTGATGGTACCATGATTTGAAGTCCACCTTGGAAAAATAGCAAGAACCCCCTAAGTTGTCCAACAAGTCCTCAATCCTAGGCATGGGAAATCTGTACCTAATTTTACTCTTGTTAATATCCCTAGAGTCAGTACACATCATCCATTTTCCATCCTTCTTAGGTTCAAGGACAGTTGGCATAGCACAAGGACTTAAACTTTTCCTTATAAGCCCTTTCTCTAGAAAATCTTGTATCTATTTAGAAATCTTTGCATTCTGACTTGGAGTTATTTTATTGGCTGCCTTGTTAGGTAGGGTAGCCCTTGGTATTAGGTATATATGATGACTCACATCCCTCATAGGTGGAAAAGAACTAGGCAATCCATTATCCACTATCTCATGGTATTTCTCCAACAATTGTTGTACTTCTTGAGGCATGTTGACTTTCTCTATAGTCTCTTCTCTTGGCTTCACTATCACTGCACAATAGACCCCTCTTTCCTTCTTCATGACTTTAAGAAATTCCTTTACACTCATGAGCATCACACTAGTTCCCACATGCTTCTCTTCATTAGGTTTTGTGAAAGGATCCATTTGAAACTTCTTACCTTGCTTGGTGATTACATAGTTGTTCTTTTCCCCTTCATGAATGGCCTTCACATCATACTGCCATTGACATCCTAATAGGAGGTTACATGCATCCATAAGAAATATGTCACATAACACTTTGTCTTTTTACTCTCCTATTTAAAAATCCACTAAAGTTTGTTCATCCACCACTATCTACTGACCCTTGTTTAGCCATGACACCTTGTAGGGTGTAGAGTGTGGTATCCTTCTAAGTTTTAGTTTGTCCACCATCTCAGTTGAAACTATTTTCTCTGTGGACCCTAAATCCACTATCACCTTAAAAATTTTCTCATGTGACCTACATGTAGTTTTAAACAAACTCTTCCTTTGAGGTGGCTCTGCAGTGCTTGGAACTTTTAATAAAGTCCTTCCCAACATAATATTTTCCCCATCCAACACTGGCCCTGCCTTGGAGATTGGTGAGGTGACACTTTGTGTGTCTTCTTCTTGTACTAACTGATTTATTTTTCTCCCATGGATGAGGTTGAAGATTTATCAGAACATATACCCATAGTATAGCCTACTTGGTTGCAATTTTAGCACCTTCCTGTGAAGATAGTACTAGCCCTACCTTGTGACTAAAACCTATCTCTTAGAGGCCCTCTTCCTCTATATCCTCCTCTCTAAAATGAAAATTGATACTGATTGCCTCCATTATTATCTATGGACTGAGTTTCTTTTGGCCTATTTGAGTTTTGGCCTCTTCCAAAGTTACCCCTACCTCTGAATCCCCTATTGCCTCTAACTCTTTGTTGGAAATCACTCCTCATTTTAGCCTTCTCTTCTTCTCTCAATGCTAATTGAAATCATTTATGCATGGTGTTAGGGGCCATCATACTGATCTCATCTTGGATTCCTTGCTTTAATCTATTGAGATACCTTGCTACCCTTTCTACCTCTTCTTCCTGCCTCCTTTCCCTTAGACTCAACTTATTAAATTCCTCAGTATAATAACTTATTGTTAGTTCTTTTTTCCTTAGGTTTTGTAACCTCTGATACATTTGTATCTCATAATAAGTTGGTAATAATTGTGCCCTTAGTCTGATCTTCATCCTATCCCAAGAGACTATTTGTTTCTTCCTAGTTGTTACCCTATAATATTGCATCATATTCCACCAAACCAAAGTTGATCCCTTGAGCCTAGCCTTGGCATAACTGACCCTCTTCTCCTCTTACACTTCATTGTAATCAAATTGATTATCTATGGCCTCTAGCCAATCTAGCAACTCTTCTCCATTCAAACTGCCACTATAGTAAGGAATGTGTTCCATACTATCTTTATTAATTGATTTGAAAGCATCAAATAAAACTCTATGTTCCTTATCCATCTCCACATATTTTCTTTTTCCAGATGTCTTTCCTATCTGGCTTTCATCCTCTTCCTCACTTTCATCTCCCCATTCAATGACTCTCCTCATACTCTTTAATTCTGACAGATTGGCCTTTGCCAATAGATCTTGGACCAAGTCCACTATGACATCCTTTCTCATTGCCTTCAGTGGCATGTTTTCAACCTCATGGTTCTCCTCCCCTTTCAGACATATAACAAACTTACTGTAGTTTTGGCTCTGATACCACTCTGATGTAGAGGGTCTTGACTTCTAGGTGTTTTATTTCTCCAAGTTAGAATATAGTTCTTTGAACCATCCAATGGTTTCAAACTCTGATGTTCTCTTCACCAATCTTGGCCTCTAAGGCTCTTAATCCAACTTTCCTCCTACGTATAGTTGAAGTGATGAAGGAACAATGCCAAACTAACTTGAACTAGTCCAACTAGTCCTTTGTTTACCTTGTCTTCCCTCTTTGTTTCCCCTAGAACTCCAAGCTCTTGCTTAGGATCTTCCCCAAACACACCTCAAGCCCTAGCCTATGTTAGTGGGACCTTACATGCCCATAGGATATTTTTCAAACACTTCTGGCCACCTTATCAATCTCTTTGTTATCACTACTCATAGGTAGTCCTAATTAGGCCTAATGGTATTAGGTCTATTTTCACTATTTTTTATAAAGTACTACAAATTATTCCACACAGCCCTATGGAAAGCTATATTATTCTAAAATCTATCACCTATTTGTTAAGGAATCCAAAGTTACAATTATTCAAGACACTCACAACCCTAATTTTTATCAGGCTCTAGTTTCTAGGCTATGTTTTAGGCCTCTTGACTAGTCTTTGCAAAATACATCTAATAGGTCTTCAAACTTCATGCCAACTCTTGAAACTAGTTGATCATTCAAGGGGACACTCTAGGGCTTCCACACATGCCACTTATATGTCTGTATAGGGTCATGAGTGGGCTCTTCCAATCCAATCTTCACACTATCCTTACTCACCTACTCCAAGCAGTCAGCCTAGGGCTTTACTTTAAAATTAGGGTTTCATTTGAAAACATCCCATTTTTGCAAAAATCCACCTGTATAGAATCTAATAAAACATTCAACAAGGTTTCATGCATTTTCAACCGTGGGTGCTTAGGTTAGAGCCATTTTTGTTCCTGCAACTCTACAAATGGGTGTTACAGTCATAGTCACCGAAAACAAGGTGTAACTCCGCAACCCCTTAAATTGAAAGAAAAATTGAACATGAAAAATAAATCTAAGACTATTCTCTATGCTCCCATGAAATAAAATTACACAATCTATTCCATACAAAACCGTACAATACCACAGAAACATTGTAATTGAAAGAAAAAACCCAGAAAAACATCCGTACAGTATATGCACACGTGTGGTCCACAACTAAAACTTCATTAACCTTCAAAAATATACATTAACCTTCAAAAATATTCATTCCATGCTCAAATACCTGATCATAGGTGGTTGCAACCATTCTTAACTCCATTTTCAACTTCTTGCAAGCAACTTTTGCAAAATTGTAAAAGTTGCAATAGTTGCTTGAGCAACTTTTGAAAGTTGCTAAACAATTTTGCATTTTCTTGCCTTTTTTATGATTGTGTCTAACTCGATTCTCCTTGAACTATCCTAGGACCCTATTTATTCCACTTAGGACCCTAGATGAGACTATTTCCCATTCTTTCTCATAATTAG
>MU223789.1:358517-371847 GCA_018584345.1 Thuja plicata
CAAGCCACCCTCTTACACCCCCACATGCCTCATTAAGGACTTCATTAATGAAGATTCCTTAAGCCCATGTCTCTCCCATGCCTCATTAATGCCTTGGGCATTAAAGGCTCTTACATGTGCATTTATTAGGCCTCCAAGTTCATAAATGAACCTTGTACCCCCCTCTCTCTCCCATTCTTCTATAAATAGAAGCCTGTTTTGAGAGAAAATGAGCCTTCCTTAGAGATCAAATTTGCATTGTTATGCTACTAGTTTTATCATAGAATTGCATACTACTTCATTTCAATACTAATTGTTAGTGTTCTTCCATCATTTTGAGATCTAGTTTGCATGCTTTGTCTTCATTTTAGCTTGTTTTAATTAAATCCTTCATACATAGGTTGTATTGGTCACTATTTCATCAACGTATTTTGAGGGCTGATATGTTGGTGGTCATACTCTTCCTAGGTTAGAAGGCAATAGATCGGTTTTACAGGGTTTTATGTATTTTTCATGCTTTCACTAACCCCATGTGCTAAAGTAATGATCTATTGAAGTGCTTGTGTCAATCTAACATGTACCCATTCTCACACTCACAGGATCTTATTAAAAAAAAAATAGAAGCCCCTAAACAGCCTTAAAATACATCTAAAAAATCATCAAACCAAAATTTGGGAGGTGCTCTGCACCACATGCAAACTAGGAGATCAAGGTCAAGTTGTAAACATTTGATCATATAGTTTTTAATGTAAAGCATGAAACCTAGATAGATCAATTCATTGTATAAATAGATGTAGTAATCAATCAGAACTTGATGATTGTAGCCTCAGAAGACATCTATGGACCATACAAAGATTTTTATGCAAAAGGACAATAAAAGATGAAATCATTTATGAAGAACAAGATTCAAGGCTATCGAGAAGAACAAAGGTATTAATTAATCACTATAGGTGATACATATACATTGTGTACTTAAAGGATCTGTATTCAGCAATTCAAGATTGTATACTATCAGGCCAACAAGTATTTTTGAATACTCTCTAACTATTATAGAAAATAGAAGAAATCCTTTAAGAAGTTGGATTTAACAATCCTTATGTAAATATCTTAACCGAATGCACACTTAACAGTGTTGCTAAATATCTTAACCAAGTAGACCTAACCAGTCTAAAATGTTACTCCTAACAGTGTAAGATCATCGAAAGTGATCAGACATGTAGCCTTAACCAAAACCTTCCATTCTGTAGATAGTGAAGCTTTGTGGGTTTCATCCCCACCGCAGTTTTTACCTTCTAACAAGGTTTTTCTGCATTACCAATTCTTGTGTCATGTGTACTTACATTTCATGAATGTTTCTGTGAATGTTTACATGTAATTAAGTTTATGTTTTGATATTACATGCATAAGATAGAAAAGCATCAATGGTCGATAATGTAAGAACAAAGTACTAATGGTTAATTGATAAAAAGTTTTAAGGGTACTGATTCACCCCTCCCCTCTCAGTACACACCATTCCATTATTCCAATAGACATTAGTGTTTTGTCATTGATGTCAACATACTAATCTTTGTTTCAGAGAGTGTGTTCAGTATGTTCAGTGAAGAAGATTTTAGTTGTTGGGCTGATATATAGAAGATCTTGAGGTGCGATCATGAGGTATTGTTCAAATGTGTATATAATTTATCTACAGAGATTTGTAGAAGTTTAGAAGAGAATTAGAGTGAGGTTTGAGAAAATTGTTGGTTCTTGATCTTAAAATGTTCCTATGTATAGTTGATGAGTATTTGGTTCGGTATGTCTCAGATTTTATGTTTCAAAGGTTGCGAAGCTTGTGGTTACGTGGTGCCTTATGATTATGCTCATAACTAGTGTTGTTCATGATTTAGAGTACGACAAGATATCTTTTATTATGATAGAGTTTGGTATTTAAGTGTTCTTGTTGATCAGAGATGAAGATGAGTTTGGATTTTTTTCTAGATGGTATTCATGCTGGTTGTTGGTGTTTCTTCATTTAGGTCTCAGCCAACTTGATAGAGTAATATATTGGGATTCATGATGCTACTTTGGCAACACACTATAGTGTTCTTGGTTGAAGATTTGGGTCCTATCTAAGTCTTATCCAACAAGATTTGGATCTCTTTGAAGATTGAGCATACTATTTATATATTTTATTTTAATAGGTCTTAGCTGACCTAGTGGCTAATTATTCTTTATAATTGGTATAAATGAGAGATCATTTTGTAATTGTGTAAAGAGAGAGATATGTGCGAATGTAAGGAGAATTGTTGATACTTGTATTCTGCATTTAAGGTAGAGTTTGTACTTCATTTGAACTGTGTTAGCATTGGAGAAGCTATTTGTCAGTTCAGTTGTAATGGATTGTATGTCCACCCTATTGTAATTAAAGATAGATTAATGAACCCCACCAAGGGCCTGATCTGTGGTTGTATTGTGAGCAATGAGCTCTTGTAGCGAGCCTACAGATTGGGATATAATCCTTTGGTTGCTAGTGCATCCTTTGTTTTCTATTTTTCACTTAACCAGGTAGTACTTTTAGCAGAGTACATTCATCTTATGGGTTTGATTCCCACCAGGGTTTTAGCTTAACCAGGTTTTCTCGAGAACAAATCTAGGTTTTTTATGTTATATGTTGTGGAATTTGCATTACTATATATCTTTCAGATCTAAGTGGCTAAAGTGAAATTAAAAGTATTAGGTGTGTACAAATGATTCATTTCCCCCCTCTTAGTTGTTCTTGTCTCCTTTTGGGCCTAACATAAATAACTAATGACATTTCATTTGAACTTCTAAATGAATAATGTAACTTGATCATGTAAGTGTACAAAAATCTAGATAGTTTTCAATGTTAGATTCACATATCAACCAAAAATATCTATAAACCATAGAATAACCTATATTATCTGGTCCCGTCATATAGTTACACCATTTCCCAAATGTTTCTACATCTATTAACACGGTGCCACCTTCATACTTCAATTCATCTCTAGCAAGAGCTTTTTTTGCACATGCTCCTGCACCATCATGCTCTCCCTTTCCATGTACCACTTCAGTGAACTTCCAAAAATTTTGCACACCAATTATCAAATGCATCCTAGTCAACCATTAGAACATCCTTGCATTCTTGAATTGTGTTGTGCAATCATCCAACCATATTATGTGTTCGTTGTATATTATATCTCTTTTCCTTTTTATTGAAAACTTTAACACATCATGCAAAAACTATGGAGAATGGATACAATCATCACTGATATAGAAGTGATACTCTCTTAGAACCTTTATATCCTCCTCTGTGATATCATGTGCATGCATGAATTCTATGTGTACAAAAATTGTAAATCATGTAGAATGATAATACATAGGTTAATGTACTTAATTTTGAGGTTTTAGTGTATAATTCTTAGAAAAATCAATGATAGTGACAATAGTATCGAGGGGGAAAGTGTCCTTACATAACTTGAATTTCTCATCTAACTACCGAGCTCTATGTGTATGAGCTATGTACTCATAAACTAGTTTCTCTTGAAAATTCTTCAAAAATTCAACTACACATATATCATTTTTCACTAACTCACAACTTTTCAATTCTTTTCCATCTCTAACACCATATGTGATTTACTTGTATTTTCAATAAGAAACTAGTTTCTTACTACTTTCATATGTGGTCTCTAGATGTAGGCATCTATGCAAATAATACAAACCACAACACCTAGTCTAAAAACCTTTCAAACACATCATCTTATAATAAATGCAACCATCATATCATTTTCGTAGTGTTACCCCGACTCTCAATTTTCGCCTTTAATTCAATTTTTGTATAACCTTCTTTCAGGAAAATCAGAGTCGAGTCTCTTTTGTCTAAGTGCCATGTCTCTTTAAAGATTTTTTCCCTTTAATCTTTGTGTCAAGTCCCGGTTTGATGATAAAATGGAAACATAAAAATTTGAACTTGAACTTTTCGTTAAGGTTTAATAGGTTCAATAGGTTCAAGGTTCATCATTCATGCTTAAGTATTTTATTTTCAAATGTAATTCTACAAGGAGTAAAGTGTTGAATCGTTGAACTTGAACCTTTTCATAAGTTCAATGCATTCAAACGGTTCAATGTTCAATCATGTAGGTCTTGTCAAGTCATTGCATCAGTCTTTTGTCCTCTCTTTCTCATCCTCATTTGGTCCTGGTCCTCTAAAGATGTAACAAGAGGACTAAGTGAATTTGAACTTTGAACTTCTTGTACAAGTTCATTTGGTACAATGGTTCAATAGTTCATCAATCATTAAAGTGTAAAGAAGAAGAGAAAGGTATATTTAGAAAGGGAATAGCCGATGAAAGATAATATTTGGGGTATCTTTTGAAATATGAATTTTTATGTTTCCAAAAAAGGAAAGGTAATAATTTCTTGTTAAGATTGAATGCTAAAGTTACAAGTTATTCATGATGACATCAGGGGAATTGTCTTGTTGCGTTAATTTTGAATTAATGAAAAGATTAGGTAATTACTCTTGGAGATTTTATCCTCTTTAAGAAGTGATTAAAGGCTCATTTGATGATTGAAAAGACACAAATTATGCAAATGAAGGAGACGACGTAAGAGGTAAAAGAAATTTTCTCTAGTTTTGTATTTGCAAAAGTTTCAAACTGGTAAATGTGAGTTTCAGTGTTCCCATTTCTACTACTATTTCGAAGTGCTTGTGTTGTTTAGGAAATTTATTTATTTGTTTAATTTATTTGAAATTGCCATCATGAGGACTATTTTTCAAATTTTTGAAAATGAATCTAGTTTGGTTTGTTCATCTCCTGAGCTTTGAGATACGTTCCTAGTCCATTATGATTTAAAATATTTTAAAGAAAGATTTAAGAACCCTGAAGAATCATCCTTTATGGAAAAAATTGTAGAAAGTGGTCTAGTTGAAGCTGTGACCTTCCCTATGGCCGTATTGTGCCCTGAGCTAGTGTGTTAATGCATGAATAAGTATGATCCCCGCCATAGATGCATTGGGAAAGAGAATGGAGATGTTTTAGTGCATGTCTGTTATGAAGATCCCTGAGAAGGAAACCTACTTAGACTTCACCACCACATTGTCTGTAAGTCATTTTTCAAAAAATAAGTCACAGTACAGGAGTTTTATATCCATAAGTTGGTTATTGAATTTTCAAAAGGGTAGCTCAAGGTTTCCCAGGCCTGTTACCATAGAACATATGAAAATTCATGTAAGGTATTTGATTGTACTATTGCATAGAATCAAAGGTAGTAACCACGCCTTCTTTTTCCAAGATTAGATGTACTTCTTCATTCAAATTATTCTACAAGGTACACAATATTTATATTGGGGAGAGATAATAGCTGAGAGCCTCCATGCTCAATTGAACAATGGCCGTCTGGGTAATCGAGGTTTCTTTATGTCTTCATATCTCTTATATTGCTTGGCTTGTACAAGAAATTGGGTAGGCCTCCCTCATGATCCCTTGAGTGAAGATATCAGGATACATGATTACTAACCTCACTTGCAAAGGTAGGTGTAGTGTGAAAATTATAGAAGAGTCAAGGATGTCTTCACTGGAAGGTTAATACATGAATTTACAGGAAACTTGGATAGGAGGATGTCTGAGGAAGCTATGCAATACAACAAATTCTTTATTCAGTTTCCACATTTTACTTATATTAGAGTTGGAGGATTTGAAGGTGAGCCAATGAAGTTTCCCAGTGATCAGAGCATAGCCCAGGATAGAATTGGGAAAATACTGAAATCTAAATTTTTGGTATTTTCTATGTTTCAATAAACTGCAATTTTGAAGGTAGGATGAAGGTAAAATAAAATTGCCATTCTCTTGACAAGGTACACACTTATTCAAATAGTGATAGGAATCCTGCTCCATAGTAGGCCAATAGTATATGATATGTAATAATTTCTTGGCCAAAGTGAGTCCACTAGAATGGGCCCCACAAATCCCTTAATGTACCTCCTCTAAGGATGTTTGTTGATATTTTTGGTAGTTTTTAATAATTTATTTGTAAGAAACATTATGAGGACTCTTCATTTCATTTTCAAGGGGTTCTAGTGACCCTTGAGATCCATCAGATTTGCATAAAATCCAATTTTGAATAGAATGGGTCACTTTTTGGCTTACAATTCTATTGTTAATCTTCATGGTATTTTTACATTGAACTTAACAATACCACAAGTATCACACGAGGTATTGTAATCTAATTTTATAATTCTGATCACCTAGGTATGCCCTTGATTTCTTTATATTGGTTGAATTATGTAGACAACTATCTCATGTGAGAAAAACATTTCCACCAAAGAAAGATGTAGGGATCTCTTTCCCCATTGAACTTGGGTTTTGTGAATGTAAGTCCATCTCAAATGTCCTAAATCTAGAAGTTGATTTGAAATAATTTAACTTCCAATACAATAAGGCAAGGCCCAACTTTGATAACAGAGGCTTTGCTAGAGTTCACTTACACTGAGGGGGGTAGTTCCTACCTATGCCTGAAGATGGATATCACTGGTATGAAGGAAGATGAGGAAACCATACTAAATCCTAAATATGAACATATCAAGATGCAAGAAGTCCCATAGATAGATTGTTTTGAGAGAAAGAAAGATCAAATTGAGTGGAGGACATTTCATGTGATAAGAAGAACAAAAAAGTGGCTTAGGGAATATAAATTGGGTAAAGTCCAAGTCAATGAACAACAAGAATTAGAACCAGCTTGTGAACCCTCACCCCTATTTCTTTTTCTAATGAGATTATTAAAATTTGTGATGCAGGTAACGCTAAACTTAAAGTTAAGAGATTTGGTACTAGTAGGAAGCCCAAAATAATTACAGTGGTTAGCTCAGTTGTCCGAACTACCAATTCAAGGACCAAGAGAAGAAGGAAAGAGGAACTTGAAAACAATGATGTTATAGATTTGGATTTAGGTGAAGAGATTTATAGGAATATGGTTGATCAAAGTATTAGTTATTCTAAAACAGATGCAGGGCAACAAGCATATGTCATCAGAGATCTTGCAGGTTTAATGGTTGTGATCGACCAAATCTCTAGTCAGCTTTTTTCTGGAAAAGAAATTTCTAATTCTGCCCCCAAATAGATAGAGGCCTCAATGAGTAATAAATATAACGTAGTTCCAGTATCTCTTCCACTAGAAGACATGGTGAATAAATTCTTGGGGAAGATCCAAAAACCTAAAAATTTGAAAGTTACTTCTAGGATGAGCGTAGATCCAAACACAGGGAATTAGATGGCCAAAGTAGCCAAACCTTTGACATAAGGTGAGGTTCAGGATCCCATAGCTAAATATTTTGCAGTGGAGAACATATACCTAGGAGTTTATTCTAGAGATATTAATAATCATCATTTTGATCTCTCTGCTAAAAAATACTGAATAGGTACCAGAAGGATGGAAAAGATAAGCATGAGTTGAAACAGATGGTGTAGTAAATGAAAAAACATATAGATTCCATCAACAGTCCCAGTCTATAACCTATTTCTCAAGCATCTCTATTTTTTTTTATCTAAAATCACTAGCTAGCCAAAAACTCATGGGTCAAATTCATCGAGTAAAAATGGTGTTGGAAGTATTTGATGATTGGTTAGAGGGAGTAATAAAAGAGGGTAGAAAGTATATCATAGATTCTAGAAAGTTCTACGATGATACCACTATATCCATTGGCGAGTTAAAGACACAAGCTCTTTCTTGGGAAAAGAAGGAAATTTAATGGATGACAATAGTATCCCACATGGCTAAAGTTCAAAAATATAGAGTCACAAAATTCTCATCAGAAATACCTATGAAGAATCTTGATGAGGGTGTGCTTTATACATGTAAGAAGAATATAGAATGGAGGAATTCTGTGTTGAAAAAGGGCAGAGCAGACTTCATTAAATTAGAGAAAGAACTGTGACCTCACTCAATTTTTACTAGATGATCTCAAACGCATAAATTTGATTTATGTACAAGAAGATGACACTGTCGAGAATGACATGGATGTTGTGCTTTAAAATTTCAAAGAGGATATTGAACAAATAAAGGAGGCCAAAGCCCTAGCAGTGGAAGATCTTTGAAAGATGGCAATGACTAAATATTTAATATATGTGTGCTTAGGCCAACTTCCAAAACATGTAGTGAAGGTGATGTAGATCAAAAGAGAAAGGGAAGTGTGGAGACAATCAATCATCCATATCACCATTCCTAATTTTCAAGTGATTCAAGAGTTCATTGTTGTTTATAAGGATTGGAAAGCAACACATGATCCTCCCACAAATCAAAACCAATCCATGGGCTTAGAAGTGCCCGCTCAACCTTAGTTATGCTGCCAGGTTCTCTCTGATTTGTTATTTAGTTTTACAACAATTTTTATTTTAAGTTAATCTCTAATAAGTTTTAAAAACTCTATCGTACCATGGGCTGGAGTTAACTGAAATCCAAGGTGTTAAGTTATTTTTTGGCATAGACTATATATATGTGATTGAAGGACATTAAAAAGGTTCGAATCTTTTTGATTCAATAAAATATAAGCTGTTATTGTGATATTTTGGAAGGAACTTTATATCTATGAATGAAAAGGAAGACAATTTTTGCAAGTTTAGATCTGTGTGTCTGAATTTATGAGGACGAAATTTCTGTGTGAATTTTTCTATCAGTTGTTGAATCTTCTTTTTAAATTGAACGATATACATATATGCTTCATTATTTGTTTTATGGTCTATTCAAAATGGAATATATATGCTATGTTTATGGTGAACAAAATATGTGTATCTTGAAAGTTAATAATTCATAAAAAAAGTATCGTATTCATTGCATGTTGATGAATGAATATTAGCAAGGCTTACATACTTTCAAGTCAACAATATATCTAAATGTTAGTTTAGTTATCATTCCTTTAAATATCTTATAATAGAGCCTTTTAAATTTAGAGGGAAATTATTCATAATTTACCCAACTGTTGACAATATATTTCTACTTAATTTGAAGGGCTAGAGTTTGAATCATAATATTTATCAAAGGACAAATCTATTAGCCAACATATTTTGGCAACTCTGTTGGGGATCGAATTGAACTAATTCATTTAAGAATGGTTGCCTATAGATGGGGAAATAGGATATTTTCCCATGAGAATGTGTTCCCTATTTTGCAACCTAATTTGGGGTTTCAGGACAAACAGGAAGATATTATAAGTCAGTTAAATGCTTTAGCTTGACATACAAGAAGAAGCCTATAATATTATAGAAGGGAAAGCCAAGTGGTAGAACAAGAAGAAGATTTAGCTGCTAACTTAATATTTGTGTTGTTAAGGGAAAGGAGGAGGAAAGAACTAAATACAATTAGAAAATTAGGTCTTTGAGGTTCCAAGAAACGAAGGACAACCTAGGAACCAATAAGTAATTGATTCTTTATAGTTTCAACAGAATGGAGTCTAGAAGGTTCACTAGATCTTTATGAAAAGAGGGGGTGTTTGATCCTTTTTTTGAGGCTTTGTAAAATTTAAGTTTTTCACCCAATCTTACTCATACTAGAAGATCTAGAAGTAGACCCCCCTCTCCTCCAAAATCCTTTGTGTCCCTTATTTTCCAAGTATTAACATTACACGGTACTATCTTTCCTATTACCATAAATTTCATACATGCAATGGTCCAGCCTTGGGGAGTAGCTATAGGACCATTGAACCTAGGAGCTAATCTGAATGGATTTCCCAAAGGAGCCAAAGAAAATTTACCAAAGTTGAAAGGGGATGAGAATATATCCATAGACGAGAATTTGAATGCTTTCAATGTAGCATGTGGGGTACTTGGTGTTCAACACCAAGATGTAGCTATGAAACTTTTGGTACAAACTCTAACTAATACTATTGTAGAGTGGTTTTATCATCTACCTAATGCATCAATTTCAAATTGGGATGACATGAGAATTGCATTTGAAAATATATTTAAAAGTGTCAAAGATAAACATTCTCTCTTAGCTTATTTGACTTAGTTAAAAAGGAAATACATGAGCCAATGAGGGATTTTGTAACAAGGTACAACAAAATTACTCATAAAATTCCAAATGCAAAGAGACCTACTACTAAAAATTAGAAATGATTCTTCCTCTATTCTATGCCACCCAATATTGGTTTCCATCTAAGAAGAAATAGGTTAGAAAATTTGGTAACGACACAGACTCAGGAAGTTGAACTAGAAGATGACCTCCTCATGAATGGTAAATGGAAGAAAGAAGTCCAAGATCCTAATGCACAAGGTTCAACTTCTTCTGATCTTGTAGACCAAAGGCTAGTCAATGATATGATCTCTTTGAAAAGACAAATGTTGAAGGCAGGTAGATCATATCAAAAACCTTATCAAGATGTTAGTAGGAGACAGTTGGGAGATCACCGCATAGAACACGTTGGGAGAAAACACAAAAGATGAAAAGAATCTAGAGGAACATGGAAACTCTAGGATTCACTTCCTAGAATATGAGTTGCACTCAGAAAGAGGAGGTGAGATATTAGTCACTCTGGGAGACCATTCATGTAAATTGATTACTAGGAGCCAAAGGAATTTTAAAACCCCAAACAATTTAGCTTCACCAGAAACTCCTGCTAAGAATAAGGAACCTGCCTTTCGAATTTCTAATTCTGGTTCAAAGGGTCCTGAGGTTCAAGTGCCCTATAGGTATGATCCTAAATCTCTTTTTGATATTGTAGAGTTTTGTAAGTCTTCCAAAAATAAAATTTACCCTACCAACTACCTAAAATTGAATCCTAAAGATCTTGATAAATTGGTGAAATATGTTCATGGAGACTACCCGCAAGTATAGTCTAGTAGCCAACAATTCGTAAACAATGAGTCTCCCATTGCTCAATTATTTTCTCCCCACCAAAATATGCTCATATAAATATGAACCATCTATCAATGAACTAAATGAATCCTCTTCTACTTACTATGCAAAGCCCAACCCATTTTATGTCTCCTTATTTATGAATGGTCATAAACTTAGCAATTGTATCATTGATTATGGTGCTTCCGATAATATTATGCCCTCTGTGGCTAAATACTTAGGTCTAAATCTCAAAAATACTCTTGGAAGGTGTTGTTCCATGGATGGAAAGAAATCCCCTTTGGTTGAACTAATTAAAGATGTGAAGCTAGGTCTCGCAGCCTACTGTGATAAGATGTTAAAATTGACTATCTTGGTGGCAGACATTCCTGCTAGCTACAACATGCTGCTGAGAAGGACCTTTTGCAAAGACTTGGGAGGAGAAATCAAGATGGACTAGTTAGAAGCCACAATCCCCATAGGGAAGTGAAAAGTGAAATTGGAACCTGAGGCAAAATATAATTTCATAGTGTTCTCGTCCACTGACCCTAGATCTCAAATACTATACAAAGAATGTGTTTTTTCCAATTACTTATTCTTTTTTGAGGAGATGAAGGAAGAGCTTGTCTTTGAACCAGTTCAAGGTGATGATCCCTAGATTCTATATTTTGATGGTAGTTGTGCAACAACAGGTTCTAGAGTAGGAGTGGTCCTGATTTCAACTCAAGGCAAAAAGTTCCCTTTTTCTTTCAAGTTGGACTTCAAAAATACTAACAATATTGGAGAGTATGAAGCCTAGCTTCTCAGATTGCAAGAAGCAAAAATAAAGGATGTGAAATTTATCAAAGTGAAAGGTGATGTAGAGCTAATTTTTAAACAAGTAAGATTTGTTTTTCACTATTAAAAATGAGAGGTTGAAGAATTATAGAATAGGGTATGGAACAAAATTGAATACTTTGATGCTTTTTCCATTGAAGCCATCCCTAGAGATTAGAACACTAGAGAAGACTCCTTGGAAATGCCGCCCTCTCTTCTCCTACCCCACCCTAATTTTAAAGAAAATACACATAGGATAGAGATGATAAACAGGCCTAGTAATCCTGATAATGTTGATTATTGGAGAGTCTTTGAAAATGACCATCAAATTAAAAAATTTCTAGAAAATGCTGAGATGTTAGCAGACACCTATTTTGAAGGATCAAAAGCTACTTGTAAATAATTTTTTGTTGATCCTAGGATTAATCAAAATGATGGTGTAATTCAGCTAAAAGGAAATAAGATCCCAAAAGGCCTAGTTTCTCTAGAGAAGCTATTCACTCACAAAGATGATATTGTCAAAGGAAAATAAGCTCGGACACCTAACATCCCTCAAGATTGTGAAAATATCACATAGGCATTGAAGTGGAACCAAAGTGGATATCTATTAGCAAATGTTGTACTCCAGAGGAGAAACATAGTCTAATTGAACTATTAACAAAATATACATATATTTTTTCCTAGAGTTACGATGACTTGAAGGATTTCAGTAGTGACCAACTTCAGCATCGTATTCCCCTCAAGCCAAATGTGTCTCCATTTAGATAAACTCTAGGAAATTTTAACCCAAAGGTTGCAGAGGCTACTTACAAGGAGGTGGATAAAATTATCAAGGCTGGGATTATATATCCTATTCATCACTCAATCTGGATATAAAAAATCATTCTGATGTAGAAGAAGAATGATGACATAAATATTTGCATGGACTTCAAGATCCTAAATCAAGCCAATTTGAAAGATAACTATGCCTTACCAGTGATGGACCACATATTATAGATAATAGAAGGCTTAGGAATGATGTCAATGTTAGACGGGCTTTCTGAATATAATCAGATAAGCTTAGCTAAGGAGGATCACCACAAAAATGCTTTTATAACCCCATGAGGAACCTTCACATATAATCAGATGCCTTTTGGCCTAATTAATGATGGATTCACCTTTCAAAGGGAAATGAAATCTTCGTTCATATATTTGAAGGACAAGATCATCATCATCTACGTAGATGAGTTGACTCTATTTTCTAAAAAGAGGTAGGACCATCTAAAATATTTAAATATGGTGTTGCAAAGGTTAGGGTGACCCAAAAATTGAATCTTCCTTTGAATAGGAGTGGGGTTAAGTCCTTCTTTGGACATGTAAACTTTCTCAAGAGAGTTGTTCCCAATTTTTCTAAAAATACGAAACATATAGTAGGCTTAATGAGTGAAAATCAAGCATTTAAATGGAGCAAGACTACCAAGAAAGAATTAAAAGATGTTGAAGAAGAAATTGCACATGTGCCTACTTTAATTAATCCTGATTTCAAGAAAGACTTCATCATTTATTATTATGCTTCAGAACATACCATGTCTAATATTCTTTTTTAGAAGGATGGAATAGGCATTGAGGCTATCATAGATTTCATGAGTATTCCACTGAAGAAGCATGAGCTCAAATACTCTTTAGCAAAAAAATATGCATTTGAAGTAGTGAAATCTATTTAAAAATTCAA
>MU223789.1:391960-408685 GCA_018584345.1 Thuja plicata
GGCGAAACTAACCAAGATGATACTTAAGGGCCATGACGCTACAAGAATGGTAGATAAATTTAAAGGAAATGTTCTGAACCTGGGGGAACAAGTTGAAGTGGCCAGACACAGAAGGGCCAGCCTGAAGAATGTAGATGAGGATGGCATTTCTTGCCTCCTCCAGGCCTTCAACGATAATAAGAAACCTTGAGCTTTCTCCGGGGGCCAGAGAGAACTCAAGTGTTGAGCATTCTTCATTCTGAGAATTCTTTATTATTTTGGGGATGAAAGTTCCCGGATCCCAGAGTCTCGGATCCAACAATTTTGTATTCTTTAAAGTGATTTGTGTCCCGGTCCCCGAGGCCGACCGGTCACTTTCAGAAGTGGTTAATAAAGCTGTCAGAAGGTAGTTGGCCACATAAAGGAGGCGTCGGCTTGGTAGTTGGTCTTCTCACAGGGTGGTCTTCTCGAGGTGCCGCTCAGAAGTACATCTGGCACATTGGAGACAGGGCGCCGCATTTCCCATTTATGAGGCATGTAGCCTCGATCCTCGAGGGACCTACTTCCTTCTTTCTCCTTTTCGGCTCTCTTCTCGAGACTGATTCTTTCGATGTATATTCTTATCTTATTCTTCTGACATGACAGACCTATTCCTTCTCTAGGTCTTTTGTAGGGTGGAACAGGTAGTACCGGCCCCCGCATATTGTATTTTATTGAAATGTGTAAAATAGGGTTAGGGTTACAAGAGTTGTATAAATAGACAAATCGGCCTATTTCCAAGGGTCGGCGAAATTGATGATTTTGTTGTCCATAGTAATAGAAAAGTAATTTCTCATTTCAGTTGCAGAGCTCAATGCTCCATTGTTCTGTTCTCAGTAGTTAGACGCTCCCCTGGAGCCGCCATTGTATCATGCACCAGTGCTTGCTGGACAGAATATTAATGAAGAAGGAAGAATTCTTGGAAATAATGTTGTTGGCATTCCTATTTCTGAATTAATGGTATTTCATGTTTTAATGTTCTTTGTCTTTTACTCTGGTATGTTAAAGTAGATTAACGACCTCTTTATTCTCGCTACTGATAAAAATGCTAGCTGATGGTTATGTGTTTTTTCGGTATTTAGTGTAGTTTACCAGAGTATTATTGATGTTTTGGACATTTCAAAGTGACTATAGTTAGATGAAATGTTTCTAACCCTGCAGGATCTTTTTCGCTTTATTTTCTAAGTATAGAACACTCAGGAAAACCTTACTTCGATCGAATCTCCGGAGAAGATGAGTTGAAGAAACCAGCTATCCCCCTCGAAAACAGTCACCTCTCCCAACCGAGCCCTGCACCGTCGTGACCCGACACCCAGGTGCTTGGAGACCCGGAGGATTTATTTCCCCCGGAAAACCTTTACAGGCCNCCCTGCAGGATCTTTTTCGCTTTATTTTCTAAGTATAGAACACTCAGGAAAACCTTACTTCGATCGAATCTCCGGAGAAGATGAGTTGAAGAAACCAGCTATCCCCCTCGAAAATAGTCACCTCTCCCAACCGAGCCCTGCACCGTCGTGACCCGACACCCAGGTGCTTGGAGACCCGGAGGATTTATTTCCCCCGGAAAACCTTTACAGGCCGAGTTGGCTGATTTCCCCGAAACCCGGTGACAACTTATGACTGTTGGCGGACCCGGTCAGCAAAACCCCATCAACACATTCCTAAGATGTGTGGATAAGGAACAACAATAGAAACTCTTGAAAACCTCTTATGAAGAAGTCTACAGTGGAAATTTCTCCTCCATAGTAATAGGTTTCAAAATGCTTGGAAACTATTACTATTGGTCAACAATGTTTAGAGATACATATGAATGGGTGACGAATTGTGAGTAATGCAAGATGTTCACTGGTAAACCATAGATTTTAGTACTACCTCTGAGACCTGTTGTTATTGAAGAACCATTCAGAAAATGGGGTCTATATTTCATTTGGCCTCTCACACCTTCTTTGAGTGCTGGGCATACTCATATCGTGACATTTATAGACTACTTCACGAAATGGGTGGAGGCCATCCCAGTGAAGAGGAACACTTTAGAGGTGGTGTGCAGCTTCCTCAAAGTGGTATTCTTTGGAATGCCACAAAAAATTGTAGCCGATAATGCCACTTCTTTCTCCTCTAATGAGCTAATATTATTTTGTTATGACTATATCATAGCTTTATCCCATTCCTCATATTATTATCCCCAGGGGAATGGGAAAGAAATGTCTAGAAACAAAAACTTAATATCCATTATGAATAATTTAGTCAGTGAAAATGTGAAGGATTGGTACAAAAAAAATTATGAGACCTTATGGGCCGATATAACTATGCTAAAAACAGGGATAGGGATGGATCCATTTGAGTTGGTGTATGCAATAGGAGCCCAATTATCACTACCATTGAGCTAGCAGTGGCTAAATTATAGAGCATTGTGGAGGATCAATATTTTCAAAACTCTTTGGAGAAGAGAGTGATGCATTTGACTAAAATTGAAGAAGAGAGGGATGAATTGGTTGACAGGATCACTACACATGAAGCTCGGATCAAGAAGATATTTCATAGAAAAGTAAGACCAAGAAAGTGTATGCAAGGAAAAGAAGTGTTGTTATGGGATAAGAGAAGAGAACCTAAAGGGGCACACGGGAAGTTTGACTCACTCTAGAAGGGGCCATTCAAGATCCACCAAGTATTGAATCTTAACTCATGTAAACTGGCATACCCAGATGGATCCATAATACCCTTATCCTATAATGGACAAGATATCCAATTATTCGAATTGTAAACTAGGATTCCCTTGTTTATACATAGTTGTTTTCCTCTTTGTTGTGTGGTGTGTTCTTAGTTTAATTTTTGGCTTGTTTCAGTTCTTCTTTGTTGTCCTATTTCCTTAGTCTACGTGAAACCAAAGATTTAGAGTTCTCTACATTTTGTCTTAAAATGTAGTCCCCAGTCAGAGCCAGTGTTACCTTAACTCTTAATTTTTTTCTTTAATTCAATTTTTGTATAACATTTTTTCAGTAAAATTGGAGTCGAGACTCTTTTATCTAAGTGCCATGTATGTTTAAAGTTTTTTCCCTTTAAGCTTTGTGTTAAGTCGCAATTTGATGATAAAATGGCAACATTGAACTTTGAACTTGAACTTGTCATTAAGGTTCAATAGGCTCAATAGGTTCAAGGTTCATTAGTCATGCTTAAGTCTTTTATTTTCGACATGTAAGTCTACAAGGAGTAAAGTGTTGAACCATTGAACTTGAACCTTTTCAAAATTTCAATGGGTTCAACGGATTCAATTTTCAATCATGTCGATCTTGTCAAGTCATTGCGTCAGTCTTTTGTCCTCTCTTTCTTGTCCTCGTCTGTTCTTGATCTTCTAAAGATGTAAGAAGTAGCCTAAGTGAATTTAAACTTTAAAATTATTGTACAAGTTCATTTGGTTCAATGGTTCAATAGTTCACCAATCATTAAAGTGTAAAGAAGAAGAGAAAGGTATATTTAGAAAGGGAATAGCCGATGAAAGAGAATATTTGGGCCATCTTCTGAAATATGAGTTTTTATGTTCTTAAAAAAGGAAAGGTAATGATTGGTTAATAAGCTTGAATGCTGAAGTGACAAGGTATTAATGCTGACATCAAGGGAAGTGTCTCCTTGCATTAATTTGGCACGAATGAAAAGATTAAGTAATTAATCTCCTAGATTTTATCCTCTTCAAGAAGTGATTAAAGGTCATTTGATGATTGAAAAGACACAAATTTAGCAAATAAAGGAGATGACACATGAGGTAAAAGGAATTTTCTCTCATTTTGGATTTACAAAAGTTTCAAACTGGTAAAAGTGAGTTTGAGCATTCCCATTTTTTTACTATATAGGAGTGCTTGCATTTTTTGGGAAATGTATCAATTTGTTTAATTTATTTGAATTTCCATCATGAGGACTGCTTTTCAATTTTCTAAAAATGAATCTAGTTTGGCTTGTTCATCTCCTGAGCTTGGAGATACGTCCCTAGTCTATTATGGTTTAAAAGATTTTAAAGAAATATCTAGGAAGCCTAAAGAATCCTTCTCTATGGAAAATAATGTAGAAAGTGGTTTGGTTGAAGCCGCGGCCTTCCCTAGAGTTGTATTGTGCCATGAGCTAGTGCATGAATGTATGAATAGGTATGATCCTCACCACAAATGTATTAGAAAAGAGAATGGAGATGTTTTAGTGCATATTAATAGGGAAAATATTATGTATTATGAAAATCCTTGAGAAGGAAACCTACTTAGACTTCACCACTGCATTATTCGTAAGTCATTTTTTAGAAAAGAGGTCACAGTATAGGAGTGTTATAGAAAAAAGTTAGTTATTAAAGTTTCAAAAGGGTATTTCAAAGTATCCTTGGACTCTTACAAGAGAACAGATGAAAACACATGCAAGGGATTTGATTGCAGTATTGCATAGAGTCAAAGGTAGTAACCATGCCTTGTTTTCCCAAGATTGGATCTACTTCTTCATTCAAATTATTCTGCAAGGTAAACAATATTTAGATTGGGGAGAGATACTAGCTGAGAACCTCCATGATCAATTGAACAGTGGTCATCAGGGTAATCAAGGTTTATTTATGTCTTACTATCTCTTCTATTACCTGCCTTGTACAAGAAATTGGGTAGGCCTTCCTCATGAGCCCTTCACTGAAGATATCAGGATATATGCGTACTACCCTCACCTGTAAAGGGAGAGGTGTTGTGAAAATTAAAGAAGAGTCAATGATGTCTTTACTGGTAGGTTAATACATGAAACTTGGATAGGAGGATGTCTAAGGAAGCTATGAGACTAGTGAATACATACGTCAACTTCTTTATTCAGTTTCCATATTTTACTTATATCATAGTTGGAGGATTTGAAGGTGAGCCAATGAAGTTTCCCAGGTATGCCCTTGATTTCTTTGTATTGATTGAATTATGTAGATAACTAGCTCATGTGAGAAAAAAGTTTCCACCAAAAAAAGATGCAAGAATCTCTTTCCCCATTGAACATGGGTTTTGTCAATGTAAGTCCATCTCAGATGCCCTGAATATAGAAGGCAATTTAAATAAGTTTAACTTCCAATACTATAAGGAAATGCACAACTTTGATAACAAATGCTTCTTTATAGAACACTTCCAGTTAGGAAGGAATTTCCTACCCATGCCTCATATTTAAGACTTTTGGGAAAATTGTGCAAATGAAGTAGAAGTGAGAAAAAGGCAATGGAGTAGGTTTTCTTTGCAACAGATTTTTACCTTGGGCCTGAAGATGGATATCACTGGTGTGAAGGAAGACGAGGAAACCATAATGGATTCTAAATATGAACATATCAATATTTAAGAAGTCCGAGAGGTAGATTGATTTGAGATAGAGAAATATCAAATTGAGTGGAGGACATTTCCTATGATAAGAAGAACAAAAAGTGGTTTAGGGAACAAAATTGTGGGAAGTCCAAGTAAATTAACAACAAGCATTATAACTAGCTTGTGAACCCTCACCAACTATTTATTTTTCTAACGAGAGTATTAAAACTTATGATGTAGGTACAACTAAGCTAAAGCTAAGAGATTTTATACCAACAGGAAGCCCAAAAACATTGTAGTTGTTAGCTCACCTTTCTGAACCACTAGGTTAAGGACCAAGAGAAGAAGGAAGGGGGAACTTGCAAAAAAGGAGGTGATAGATTTGGATTTAGAAGAAGAGATTGATAAGAAGATGGATGATGAAAGAATTAGTTCTTCTGAAATAGATGTAGAGAAACAAGAAAATGTCATCACAGATCTTACAGAATCAATGGTTGTGATTAAATAAATCTCTAGTTAGCCTTCTTTTGGAAAATAAATTTTTGATGTTGCCCCCAAATGGCTAGAGGCCTCAATAAATAAGAAATGGAACGTAGTTCCAATCTCTCCGCCACTACAAGACATGGTAAGTAAATGCTTGTAGAAGACCCCAAAACCTAATAAAATGGAAGTTACTTTCAGGATGAGCATATATCCAAACACGTGGAATTGGATGGCCAAAGTAGCCAAACCTTTGAGATAAGATGAGGTTCAGGATCCTATAGCTAAATATTTTGTGGGGGAGAAGGTAGACCTAGGAGTTTCATCTAGAGATGTTTCTAATCATCATTTTGAGCTCCCTACTAAGAAAATGTTGTATAGGTCCTAGAAGGATGGAAAAGATAAGGAATTGAAATAAAGGGTGTAGGAAATGGAAGAATATATAGATGCTATCAGTAGTCCCAGTTCACAACCTATTTCTCGAGCATCTCTATCTTTTGATCCAAAATCACCAGCTAGCCAAAAACTCTTCGATCAAATTCATCGAGGAAAAATAGTGGTGAAAGTATTCGATGATTGGCTAGAGGGAGTAATACAAGAGGGTAGACAATATATCACAGATTCCAGAAAGTTCTATGATGATAACACTGCAACCATTGGTGATTTAAAGACACAAGATATTTCCTGGGAAAAGGAGGATACAAAATGTATGACATTAGTGTCTCACATGGCTGAATTTCAAAAATATGGAGTCAAAAAATTCTTATTAGAGAGACCTATGATGGTTTATTGTACAAATGCAAGAAGAATATAGAATGGAGGAATTATATGTTGAAATAGGGTAGAGTAGAATTTATTAAATTGGATAAAGAACTAAGATACCTCACTCAATTTCAGCTAGATGATCTCAAATGCATAAATGTGATTTATGTACGAGAAGATGGCACTCTAGAGAAATAATAGATGTGCTTAAAAAATTCCAAGAGGAGATCAAACAGACAAAGGAGGCTAAAGCCCTAGAAATGGAAGGTCTTTCAAAGGTAGCAAGGACAAAATATTTACTATATGTGTTCTTAGGCCAACTTCCAAAATGTGTAGCAAAGGTGACATTTATCAAAAGAGAAAAGNGAAATAATAGATGTGCTTAAAAAATTCCAAGAGGAGATCAAACAGACAAAGGAGGCTAAAGCCCTAGAAATGGAAGGTCTTTCAAAGGTAGCAAGGACAAAATATTTACTATATGTGTGCTTAGGCCAACTTCCAAAATGTGTAGCAAAGGTGACATTTATCAAAAGAGAAAAGGAAGTGTGGAGACAACGAATAGTCCATATCACCATTCCTCATTTCAGGTGATTCAAGAGTTTGTTGTTGTTTATAAGGCTTGGAAAGAGACACACGCTTCTTCCACTAATCAAAACCAATCCACAAGCTCAGAGGAACACACTTAACCCTAGGTATGCTGCCACATTCTACCTGATTTATGATTTAGTTTTAGAACAATTTTTATTTTAAGTTAAACTCAAATCAGTTTCAAAAACTATATCGTACCATGGGCTGGAGTTAATTGAACTCCAAGGTATTAGGTTAGTTTTGGCATAGATTATATATATGTGATTGAAGGACATTAAAAAGGTCTAAATGTTTTTGATTTAATAGACTATAACCTGCTATTGTGATATTTTGGAAGGAGCTTTTTATCTGTGAATGAAAAGGAAGACAATTTTTGGCAAGTTTAGATCTGTGTGTCTGAATTTATGGGGACAAAATTTCTGTGTGATTTTTTCTCTTAGTTGTTGAATCTAATTTTTACATTGAACTATATACATATATGCTTCATAATCCATTTTATGATATATTGAAAATGAAATAGATATATTATGTTTATGGTGAACAAAATCTGTGTATTCTGAAAGTTAATAATTTATAAAGAAACAAGTATCGTATTCATTGCATGTTGATGAATGAATATTATTAAGCCTTACATACTTTTGGTTCAAAAGTATATTAAATGTTAGTCTAGTTATCATTCATTGAAATATATTATAAGGGAGTTGTACCTTTCAAATTCAGGGGGAAATTATTCATAATTTACCCAATTGTTGACAATAGATTTGTGCTTAATTTAAAGGGCTAGGTCAGAATCATAATATTTATCAAAGGAAAAATCTGTTAGCCAACACATAATACACTTGAAATAAATTATCTTTGTGACTTAAGAGATTCTTTTAGACCACGTTACTAAAAACATCATTAGTGTGCAAAGTAAAACATACATGAAAAATATCATAATGCATGGAAAATTCAATATGCACCCTACAACAACATGTATTACATGAATGATTAGTCTTAACATAAAATGGTTTTGTCATTTCAAAAAATATTTGAGTAATTTTAATTTGAGGAAATATTTCACAAAATCATGTTTTAGTCGTGTCTAAAAAGTGTTTTGGTTGTGGCTCATGATTTGTTCTATCTGATTCACCTTCTAACAACATATATTTGGTTGGATGAAATCCTTTTGTTGTCATGCCATTTTTTTCAAATTAATGTTCTTATTGTATCAACAACAACTTTATCTTTGCATGAGAGTCTACCCAAGAATGCCCAAAGAGAATTATTGTTGGGTTCCCTAATTTTCTCCTACATTCCTAAGGCATTTTGTAATGTTTTTCTACTTATCTTTAATGAATTTCTTATTTTTCTTATTGAACAAAAAAATTCATTGCCTTTCCCATTATGGTTGATGTGATAAACGTCAAGTAACATTAGTATCTTTAGAACATGATGTCGAACCAATTTCTTGATATGCATCAAATAGATTTCTCACAATAGTTCTTTCACTACTATTTTAGGATGTTCTTAACCCCAAAATTTTCATTATCTCTCTCAATTTCATATTTTTAACTGTTTGAACAACTAATGACATCTTCCACTTTGATTTAATATTTCAAAATAGTTATTCCACATTCTTTTAACCATTCTTATACAAGTTAGTTCGGATATTTTATCCGACATTGCCTTCAAACTATTTTCATCAATGTCAATTCGAAGCTTTAAAATTTTATGAATAATTCTAGGAGGTGTTAAGATTGGTGCATTCTCTTCATTTTCATGAGGTGCATTAGGTGCATTCATCACATCAATTTGAATTGGTGTATTTTGATAATTTTGATTAGGTGCGTTCATCACATACATTTAAATTATTGTATGTTCATCATTTTCATTAGGTGCATTCATCACATCAATTTGAATTGGTGTATGTTCATCATTTGATTGATTTTTTTTATGTTTTCTTATTAAATTGCATTAAGTTTTTTTGGTACATCAAATTGACATAGTGTAGATGATGTACCTTCTCCTTCCATAATTCTTTGTTCACGTAATCTCCTCATACGCTCCCTTTGTCTTTCCTTTGATTCCTCTCATTGTTTGATTGTTCCTCTCATTCTTTCCCATCATTAATATAATTGTCCTACATAATATCAGTTTGCAAATATTTGTTACAAAAACTTACACAATCAATTACCAAAAAAACAACAAATTGTCATCATTTTGTTATAATCAAAAGTATTAGCAATAAAAAAGTAAGAGAAATCAATCATTTAAACTCATATGTGACAAACGAATCTCTTGAACTATTTGATATTATCACAGAAAACCATGAGAAGTTGTTGCGGGGCCTTGAACAAGTTGCAATAGTGTTTTTGGTTGTTGGAAATAAAATTTAGCTCAATAAAATGCATATGAGTTATGTTTAGTCAAAACTAAATTAGGTTCTAATGATCTAAATGCCCACTGTTTATATTGGATATAAATGCACCAAGTTCATATTTTTATAAAACATGTACAGGTTTTATTCTTCTAAAACTAGCACATATTTTAGTTATATAAAAAAGGTTATTTCTCCCTTAAGACAAATCCTAAATAACAAACTATGAAAGTGAGGAGAGAAAATGAAGATAGGAGAGAGGGGAGGGAGATGAGGTAAACAAAAAAATGAGAGAGAGAGAGAGAGAGAGAGAGAGAGAGCACCAATATAGTGTGCAAAAATGGGGTATAAGTGGTCACTTTTTTTTCCTGAAGTTAGGTAACCCTGAACTCGGAAGATAAATTTGAGAGTCATGCACTCAAAACTAGAAGATGTGAAAAGAACAAGAATTTTAGTATTCTTAATATAGTTTCTAAACTACTAAAGTTTTTTTAAAATGGATAGGATTAAGAGGGTCAAACCCATTACACACAAAAAATTGTTCCTAATATTTTCAGGAAAATATAGCATAGTGTAGATTATGTGCACATGAAAAAAGTTATAGTTAGATTTAGCATTTTGAAAAACTCTTTGGTAGAAAGATATATAAGAGTGAGCTATAAATTGTGTATTTTTTGTTGAGAACTTTATTTTAATTATTTTTTGAAGTGGGCACATCCTAAAAATTAGGTGTTTGTTTGTGCGCTAGACATAACTTGCATAAAAATAATCGAAAATCCAATATTTTTAAAGTGTATAGAATCAAGTGGACAACAATAATATGTATTTTTTTTAAAAACAATTGGTCAAGTAGATCAAAATTTATTGAGAAATTAGTACATTTAAGTCTCTGAGAACTATGAAGACACTAATTAAAAAAAAAAACTTTCATATGTTAATGTTGTCCAAAAATACAAAACATTATATAGATAGAAAGCATAGAAGATGTGTGAAATTATGGTGGCAATTTTATAAATACCCAATTGATGATGTGTAAACCTGATGCCAAGGAGTTTGAGAAACCTATTTGGAAGAACAAAACACGTGAAAAGGGAGGGAAATAGAGGGAAATGAAGCTCCAAATCCCCAGCCTTGTTATCCAGGATGATTAACTAGCCTTGTTCTTGGTTTGGAAATTTACCAAACCTAAGTGCAAATGAGTTATTTGAATTTAAAGCAACCAATCATGTTAGGGGTGTTTTGTTGTTTTTTTGGTGGGTGACCACTTTTTTCACACCATCTTAGTGCACTTACCCAGTGAGAGAAGGGGGGAGGGTGAGATACATGAGGTATCTTGATAGAGTGTAAATAGGGGGAAAATATAGTGAAAGGAGGGAGGGGGAGAGTGAAATAGGGGGGTTAGGGCATGGAATAGAGAGAGAGAGAGAGAGAGAGAGAGAGAGAGAGAGAGAGAGACCAAATCTGATTTTGTAGAATTAAAAACAAATAGCTAAAGTTTTACAAAACCTGTTCAGGTTTTTAAATATTCAAAAACCTGAGCACATTATACTTAGGTAATAGGCTAGGATAATAACCTTGAGACTTGGGAGCTTCATTCCCCTCCATTTCTCTCCTTTTTCATGTCTTTTGTTCTTCCAGGATGGTTTCTCAACTTCCTCGTCATCAGGTTTACACATAATCAATTGGGTATTTGTAAAATTACCACCATAATTTCACACATCTTCTGAGATTTCTAACCACATATATAAGTTATTTTCTTAATAACATTTGATCTACTTTACCATTTAAAAAAAATACATGTTATTGTTCTACACTCTATTCTTTACACTTAAAAAAAATTGCATTTTTTATTATTTTGATGCAAGTTAAATGTCTAGTGCACGAATAGACACTTGATTTTCAGGATGTGGCCACTTAAAAGAATCATTAAAAAATACTATTTTTAAAAAAATACAATTTTTAAAAAAAGTACACAACTTCTAGCTCTCACTCTTATCTATCTTTCTACTAGAGGGTTTTTCGAAATACTGCATCTAACTATATATTTTTTGATGCGCACGTCAGACACTATGTTATATTTTCTTGAAAATATCAGGAACAATTTTCATGTGCAATGTATTTAACCCTCTTAATCTTTATCCATTTTTAAAATATTTTAGTAGTTTAGAAACTAGATTCATAGTATTATGATTCTTGTTCTTTGCACATCTTCTAATTTTGAGTGCATGACTCTCAAATTTCTCTTCCAATTTCAGGTTTACTTGACTTCAGGAAAAAAGTGGCCACTTATACCCCCTTTTTGCACACCATCTTGGTGCACTTACCCAACTATCTTTCTACCAGAGGGTTTTTCAAAATAGTAAATAAAACTAAAAATTTCCTATGACACATGTCAAACACTATGTTATGTTTTGTTGAAAAAATAGAAACAATTTTTGATGCGCAAAGGATTTGACCTGTTAAATATTATCAATGTTTGAAAAAATTTAGTATTTTAGAAACTAGATTCAAAGTAGAACAATTCATCTACTTTTGGTATCCCCACATTTTGAGTGCATAAGTCTCAAATTGCTCCTCCAAGTTTAGGTTTAGGTAATTTCATTAAAAAAAAGTGGCCACTTATGCCCCCTTTTGTTCACTATCTTGATACACATATTCCTTAAGTTGAAGTGATGGATAAATAATATTTAGGTGATATATTCAAGGTTAAGGTTGATTAGTATCCCATAGGAACAAAGAAAAATGTTAAGATCATATAGGCATTTAGAAAAATAACTTGAACAAAAGAAAAAAAAAATGCTATACCCTTTCATCCCTTACAATAATATTGAGACATGACATTAGATTCTATAACCATAATTCTCTTGAATTACAATGATTATAATTTTTAAAAAATAAATTAAAACCAATGAAAAATTTATAATATCTATATATTAACATACATTAATTAGGAAAATTAACCACATAATAAATAATATCAACTTTAACCACTTTCTTCTTTAACATGTTCTTAGATTTTACACTTCATTGAAGAACAGATTGAAAAAAAATAACATTTGGGAAACCTCACAAGGGTCTAAGGTGTAATCCTAAATAAATTAAACCTTCGATCTCATGAGTCAATACTAGAATAAAAAGAAGAAGATCAAAGTAACTAAGATAGAACAATTAAATAATTAATAAAAAGGGAAATATTATGTGGATTTTTGAATGAAAGTTTGATAGATTGAAGATCAAAGTAATTAGGGTGGCACAATTAAATAATCAATAAAAAATAGAAATATTACATAAATTTTTGAATGAAATATTTGATAGGCTGATAAGATGTGATATAAGATTAAAAGATAAGATGTGATAGAAGATTAAAAATAAATATTTTATTTGATACCAAATATCAAGATATTGAGATAAGATATTTGAAGACTTTTGTTAACATAATCTATAATTAAGACTCCAGAGGGAACAAAGACGACCTACTTTATTTGGCATAATTATGCTGATTATTGTTGTCAACCTATGATATTTATTTCCTGGAATCTATAAAATGTTTGCATTACATTTTAAGAAGCATAAATTAGGGGCTTGCTATAGGTACAAGAATATTGTTGACTTTCTTAATAGTAGTCAAGCTCTATTGTCAAAGTACAAAGGTATTAAAACATGTCAAGTTGTGCTATAAATGTAGGTGCAATTGAAACTAAAATCAAAATTGATGTATCTACTGCTAAAGTATTATTAACTATAGGGGAGAGGACCTAGTACCTGCCCAAGCTAACTTCGTGCACCTAGAACTCCTAAACCGTAAAGAGAATTTCCTCAATTTTTTGGTGTGTCTTCGTAGGTGATTCGATAGCTTAAAGCTAAGGTTTCAACTTTTGGGTATTCGTGGATCTCTTTGTAGAGATCATCGTGCGCAAAGTGGTAAAAAAGTGCCATTTCAAAAGTGGCACCTGGTACCCGCCCCCAAACCCCCCCTAATAGGTGACAATAAAATATTCAAAATATAATCACTTTAGACCCAATAACCGATCGCTATTGCACCCATGACCAAATTTGCACTTTATTATGATATATTGATATTGTTAGAGAGATCCATTGTTTTTGTTTGTGTTTCTAAATGTAAGCAGACATGTTTTAATTTTAATAATGATGTAACCTTTTTGGTGCAAGTTGATGTGTAATAGAAACAAAATTGTACCAATAATCGTGCACCAATAGTGTTTAGTTAAAAGTATCATGGTGCACGACTGTTGGGCGTGTTACTAACACTTAATAGGTTTTTGTGTGTGTAGGAAATGACCATTTTGAAGTTGGTTATTGGGGGGTCTCTATGACGAAACCCTATCACGGTTATTGGGTTGCTATCACAGCTATTGGGGGGTATATCAGTTATTGGGTCCTCTCCCCTAGATGCAAGTTGCTAGTAATTGATGATCTTATTATTAAATATATATTATAAAAACATAACTTGAGAGTTTGTTGCATGAGATGATGGGATAATAATAAAAATTCCAAAGAAGTAAAAAATGGAAGTGAGAGATTTCAAGTTCAAACTAATAATATTAAATCATAACGTGATCTAATTCAAAGAATGATATTATAGATACATATTATAGTCCAAAAAGAAAATAAAAAAAATCTATGGATTTAGACTTGCCCTTACTAAGCTTGTGGATAAAGAAAGTTTAGGTAATAGACTTAAGGTTGGGGTTTATTAGATGTTTGGATCAAGTAATTAAGACATTTAGAAAAGTAACTTGAACCATTTTTTTTTCAAAAAAATTAGAACTTCTATCTCTTACAATAGCATTGAGATAAAAGATTAAGCTCTACAATTATAATCCTTTCGAATTGTGAAGAACATAAACATGTACTAAATAACACATAAAGATCAAATTCAACAAATTTTCAAAATTTTAATAACATATTTTAAAATTATACATTTCATTGATGAATATTGTTGGAAGTACATTAATGGGGAAAGCAAGATACTGAGAGGGGGGGGTGAATCAGATCTTAAAACTTAACCACTTAAAACAAATTGATCCACATTCATACATATATGAATTTAACCTAACATCAGATAGCATCAATAACATGAAATGTATAACTCATAACACAAAATTTTGGTAACGTAGAAACACAAATAGGTAAAACTAGGGTGGGGATGATACCCACCAAATCTTCACTACTACAGCAATAAAGTGTGCCTGTTAGGGCTACAAGATTTTGATTTCAACATGCAATATACCTAGTTAAAGGTCCATTCTGTTAAGAACTAAAGATCATTACAATCTACCTTGTTAAAGGATTTCAGCTTACAGTAAAGTAAGCACTTGGCTTAGAGATTTAAAACGGTCTACTAGAACCACTTTGTTAAGATATTTCACCTGATACACCTGTTAGAATGTTGCAAGTAGTGATCCTTCATTATGCACTCAGATACTGATGACGGGTCTGCTTTTCCAATACCTTCTATGATCTCACAATCTGATGTCTTTTCTCTACTTTTCACTGCTCTGTCATTCTCCTTGATTTAGGCTTCTTCTCAAAATGACTTACTGTTCATCTCTCATGAACAACAACCCTTCTCTATATATCTCTTGCTCACACACACATTTTCTAGGGTTAGAAGCAATCTTATATTTATTTTCAGGTCTGGCAGCGAGATCTAGATCAACGATCAAGATCTATTGTTTATGCCTCCAATGCATTCTGATTTTCTGATTGGCTCCATGCCATGCATAGTATAAAATAATTAAATGCATAATTAACTTAGTAGACAAATATTAAATGCATACAAATATCGGCCCAAATCTCATACAAGTCAGCCTAAACCGTTTACATCAAAGTTTGAATCAATCCTGACATGTATGCAAAAACCGTTATGCTCGACACTTAATATCTCTGTCACTCGACACTTAATATTCCACTCGGCTCGGCATGATGTAACTCAGCAACCTAAAACTTGCTCAACAATGTTGGTCGGCATTGAATGTTTAGCCTGGCCACAGTGATAACCAACTAAAACTGCCTAAGTAAATGACTAAGTGTAGGTCACTAGTCATCAACAAAACTTAGGGATTAATAATCTCCCCCTTTGATATTAGTGGCAAAAACACACTTATCATTTTGATTCATTCCATCAAAAATGTTGCCTAAGTACACAATGTACTCCCCCTAGGAATGTACATCATACTACATACAAAAATTTGCATAGTATACATACCTTCAAAAAAATATTTACATTGATACCTTGTACTGATCTCCTTATGTTGTATCTTTGTTAGTCCTATCAGATTCCCCCTTGTTTTTGTCACTGATTGCAGGTGGGGTCAAGTTATACTTGTCCAAAAATTGTTTATGAAGTTGTAAGGTGGACGCAAATGCAGAGTCCCAACTGTCCTTAACAAACTTCATAACCTCTATTTTCACTTCTAGCTTGGCAGCTAGACTTACTAAACTTTCTGCAGTGGAGAGATGAGAATCTCTCTTAACCAATTCGTTTGCAGATGAAAGTTATTTTTGAATGACCTCCGGATGAGGTATCAGGCTTGTCTGAATAGTAATCAATTTGGTCCTAATCCGACCATCTTCAGCCATGAGCTCAGCTATCCTCCTTTGTGCACGAGTCAATTTGTTAAAATGTAAGGAGCTAGTGCTGGCATCCATACTCAGTGAACTTCCAGTTGACTTTAAGTCTAGTTGCAATTTATCTAAAGCCTTTAGATTATCCTTTGTGAAGAATTCAACATTAGATAACCTCTTATACAAAGAATAAATATTTGTTGCAACTTCCTCCAAAATTCCTACAAGAGAAGAAAGCTAAACCTATTTTGTACCGTAATCTCTCCTGAGATTTTTGCTAGTAATTTATTCTCAAATTTTCTCTCGGACCATTGCAACAACTTTTCATTGGCTTCAATATTGTCATCATTTACCTTTTGCACAATATGAACTAACTGTTCAAGAATAGGAGCTTGAGGGTTTTCATCTTCCATGTCAAAATATTTTACAAATATGTCTTTGATGTCATGTAACACTTTCTTTTGCTTCTACTCCCTTTTCAGTTCCTCCTATCTTTTCTTCCTCTTAAGTAGCTCTTGAAGAGTCTCAATTTGTTCATAAGACAAAACATTGGGATCCCATGGTGGAATCACAATAACTTCATCTAATGTGACATCAAGAATTAGAGGCTTCTTCCTCATAACTTTCCTCCTCTTAAATTCA
>MU223789.1:432875-446272 GCA_018584345.1 Thuja plicata
GTTATTCATCTCAAATGAAATTAGTCTACCAATTAAACTATCTAGAGTAACTATATTGTTTGCTACTTCTCTTATTTCTTGAATGGAAAAAACTCTAATAGCATATACAGGTAGTAAGGTTATTAAGATTTTACTTACCATTGTCTCCTCTTCAAGTGTACCTCCAACTCCTCATATAACATTGACTACTTCTCTGATTCTTGTGTTGTACTGTGTGATGTTTTCTCCTTCTTTCATTCTAAGATCACCAAAATTTCCTCTAAGGCTTCCTTCCTTGGCTCTCAGAATATTTGTATCACCTCCATGTACAAGCTTCAGTTTGTCCCACATCTTATTTACAGTTTTGCAATCCTTGACATCTTCAAATTTAGCATCAGAGAGTGAGGAAGAAATCTCTATGACCATGCAGTTGTGTTCGTGCTTCTCTCTTAATTGATCTACTGTCAATACTCCAGTGGGAAATACATATTCAGTATCTAGGAATTGAGTAACATCATTACCAATACCTGATAAGTGGAGTCTTATCCTGCTTTTCCATGAAGCAAAGTTGTCTTTGTTCAACTTGGGCACTGATGACATGTAACTGAATAAATGTTTGATAATGTTAAGTTGAAGATAATGAAAGGCATTAAATTAGTTAATGGTTTGTATTGTCATTGATGTCAACTTGATATCATCTGTACGCTCATATACAAAATTCCAAAGACTTCAGAGAATCAATAGAACAAAGGTTATGTTTTCTGCAATACATAAAAGTCAAGTATTCACTAGGTGACAGATAACACTGACGGAGTGCACACCATCGGTAAAGACAAAGAAGAAAAGTCACAGTGATACCCGATGAGTAGAAGACAGTGTTTCCTGATGAAGAAAACCACAGGATGCCCGATGAGCTGAAAATAGAGTTTCCCGACAGACGGAGATTTCGAAGTTGACTGGAGTGACACCAACAGAACTAACAGTTGTAACTGACAACTAACTGAAGAGTTAACTGACACAATAGAGAGTTCAGAAAATGAAAAAATATCTAGCTGGCAAGAGCTAAAGATAAACTTAACTGGTTGTTTTCTTTGTTTTATTTGACCAGAGCTAAGTGATTTATTTAAAAAGGATTTGTATAGTTGGCATAAAGATAACTACGAGATAAATAAGGAGTTGTGCTTTAAATCAGATTGACTATATTGTTTTTCATGCCAGGAATCAAGAATCAAGAATCAATAAATATTATGTTTATATAAGAGACAAGCTTAATTCATTTCTGCATCACATGAATGGGGGTGAATAGAAAGAGGATGCTGAAGAGAAACTGATGAAGAACATCTTCATGCAGTACTGATCAATCAAGTTGAAGAAGAGCTAAGGAATTTTGCAGACACCGACGAACAGTGAGAACAACATCACAGAGCAGAAAGTATGGAGCACAAAAGAATTGAATTGATACATTGACTAGAGAGGTAATGTACTTAAATAGATCTGAAAATCTATAATTCAAGTTGCATTAGAAACAGGTCATTTTATTTCAGTTTAACCATTGAAGCATCAAGTCTCTTAATAGAGCAGGACTAGTCTTATATATATTGAGGTACATCCCAAGGAGTGCCAAAAAGTTTGATTCATGAAAGTAGTATTGGATATGCCCAATGCCTATTGACGGTCTAAGAGAGAGGCTGATTCAAGGATGGCAACATTAGATTCTCGATACTAAGTGGCAACCTATATGTGTAAAATCCTCTAACAAGGTCACACCTAACAGTGTCTTTGTAACCTTTAACAGGGTTGGCTCTTAACAGGGCTCACTTTAGAAGAGTGAAAATTTGGGGTACCGGTCCCAGTGGTTTTTTCCCTTAACAGGGTTTCCAAATTAAAATCCACGTGTTATGTGTGTATGGTTTATTACTTCACTATTTTACATTTTACATATGTATTTCTGGATTTATCGGTATACTCTGCACATTTACTGTATTTCGATAAATAGTTTTACTACCTATCGGTAATCAAAGAAAACAAGGACAGACAAGGTAAACTAATAGACAGTTAATCATTATAAGTATCTCATGGCATGCATCTTGTAGGGACATAATAATCTGAGGTTTATTTGATTGGTGGTTAAGATAAGGATAGATTTTTGAGGCCACTAATTCACCCCCCCCCCTCTCAGTTATTTCTAACATATAGTATCATAAATTATGTGCTTAGAAGGAAGGTTTCGAGACCTAAGTCAAAGATCACAAGTTGAATAGATGAGATGTGCCCAAGTTGGACAAAGATAATTTTTCTTCATGGAAAAGCAGGATAAGACTCCACTTATCAGGTATTGGTAATGATGTTACTCAATTCCTTGAAATTGAATATGTGTTACCCACAGGAGCACCAATAGTTGAACAAATGAGAGGAAAGCATGAAAATAATGGCATGATGATAGAGCTTGCTTCCTCACTCTCTGATTTTGAATTTGAAGATGTCAAAGAATGCAAAACTGCAAAGCAGATGTGGGACAAATTGAAGCTTGTACATGGTAGTGACAAAAATGTTTTGAGAGTCAAGGCAGAAAGCCTTAGAGGAAAGTTTGATGATCTCAAAATGAAAGAAGGAGAAAACATCACTCAGTACAACACAATAACTAAAGAGGTAGTCAATGCTATCCGAGGAGTTGGAGGTGTACTAGAAGAAGATACAGTGGTAAGTAAAATTCTAAGAACCTTACTGCCTGCTTATGTTATTAGAGTTTCTATCATTCAAGAAATGAGAGAAGTAGAAAATAATACAGTTACTCTTGATATTTTAATTGGTAGACTAATTTCATTTGAGATGAATAACTTTGACAATAGTGTCTTACCAAACTTCGAGTCTCATTTAAGTCCTCTATGAAGAAAATAAAATCAAGTCATAGACACTCATCTAGAAAAGATAGTGATAGTGAAAGTGAAGAAGATGATCTTGATGAAATAGAAGAACTTATGGCTAGAAGAATGCAGAGAGGCAAAGGTAAATACAAAGAAAAGTTACCACTTGTATGCTTTAATTGTAAAGAGATTGGACACTTTGCTGCAAGTTGTACTAATAGAAGAAAAGATGATAGAGTTAATGACAGATCTTTTGAGAAGAAGTCTGACAGAGGTGATTACAGAAGCTACCGACAATCAGAAAGAAGAGATACCTGAGAATATAAGGATAAAGGAAAGAAGGTAAGCTACCTAGCAAAATGCAAGGATGATGATACTGACACTGAATCTGATGAAAACATCGAGATGGTGTTTTCGGCTGTAAAAGATGATTCAGATGATGATGAAGAAAGGTATGTAGAAACAACTCTCATATCTAAAATTAGAAAAAATGATGTTTGGATCATAGATAGTGGCTGCACCCATCATATGACCGGTGATAAGAAAATTTTTGAGACTTTTGAATACTACAAAGGTGGATCAGTAAAAATAGGAAATGATACACCTTGTTCAGTTGAAGGTAGAGGAACAATAATGTTGAATGACTAGATAAAGTGTGAGAATGCTTATTGGGTAAATGGATTAAATTATAATCTATTGAGTGTTTCTTAGTTGAATAATTCAGGTCACAAAGTAGCATTTGAAAATAAGAAGGCAAAGATCTTCAACAAATCTGAGAATGCTTATTGGGTAAATGGATTAAATTATAATCTATTGAGTGTTTCTTAGTTGAATAATCCAGGTCACAAAGTAGCATTTGAAAATAAGAAGGCAAAGTTCTTCAACAAATCTGGAAACCTGATTGGTACCGGTGAGTAGATAAAAGGTAACTTATTCTATCTGAATGATACTGGCTACACTTGTTTAGTTTCTACAAACGAAGATATATAGTTGTGGGACAAAAGACTATGTCATGTGAACTTTGACAACATCATAAAAATAAGCAAAATGAGAAATGTCAGAGGCTTACCGACACTGACCAAGCCCGACAACATCATGTGTAAAAACTATCAAAAAGGTAAAATGACAAAGTCTAGTTTCAAAAGCAAGACCCATACATCTGAAGAAATTATAGAATTAGTCCATACTGATTTATGTGGACCCATGAGGACAAAGAGTTATTATGGAGATAGATACTTTATTCTCTTTATTGATGATTAGTCTAGAATGATGACAGTTATGTTTCTAAAGGATAAATCTGAAGCATTTAGGATGTTTAAATGTATAAGGCTTTGGTAGATAAACAAAGTGGTAAGGATCTAAAATGTTTGAGATCAGATAGAGGAGGTGAGTTTATATCAGATGAATTCACTAACTTTTGTAATGAGCATGGTATAAAAGGACAGGTTTCTGCACCAAGAACACCACAACAAAATGGGATTGCTGAGAGAAGAAACAAATCAATAGTTGATTATGCAAGAACACTGATGATAGAGAAAGGAATCACCCAAATATTTTGGAGGGAAGCTATCAGTGCTGCTATTTACACATTAAACAGAGTACAATTGAAGAAAGACACCAAGAAGACACCTTATGAGCTATGGTATGGATACACACCCAATGTGAGTTATTTTGAAATTTTTGGCAGTCAATGTTATATCTTAAAAGATGATAGAAATGGAAAAATTGACTCCAAGAGTGATGCAAGAACTTTTCTAGGGTATTCCACCAAGAGAAAGACTTACAAATGTCTAAACAGAGCCTCTAACAAAATTATTGAAAGTGAAAATGTAAAGATAGATGAATTTGCATAGAAGAATGAACAGGAAAGCACTAAAGAACCAGAGGACTACAATAAGTTCACTTACAATGAAGAACCTGACACTCTAACCCACCAATAATGGAGAGCCCCTGAGCTACAAATCATTGCTCCCAAGCATCAGGCTGCAAATACCGATGGTCAAGATAATGATCAAGACAATGTGCAAGGTAATGAAGAACAAAATGAAGGTCAAAACAATGATCAAGTTGATAGATAAAGAGTTGTATCTGTACTTGCAAGATATGTAAGAAGGAACCATCCAGAGATCCAGATCATAGGAGATAAGAAAGTTGGTACAAGAACAAGAAGTAAGTCTTTAAACTCAATTGTTTAATTTGTGAGTTTGAGCCAAAATATGTCAATGTTGCACTAGATAATGAAGAATGGATAAGTGCTATGAATGATGAGATTGAGCATATTGAAAAGAATAAAACATGGTCACTTGTGCCAAGACCAGTTGGCAAGAATTTCATCAGTACAAAATGGATATTCAGGAATAAGCTGAATGAGAATGGAGAAGTTACAAGGAACAAAGCAAGACTAGTATGCAAAGGGTATGCACAAGAGGAAGGTATAGACTATGGAGAGACCTTTGCACCCATTGCTAGGCTAGAAGGAGTAAGGATACTACTTTCTTATGCTGAATATAAAAGATTAAAGGTATACCAAATGGATATCAAGTCAGCATTCCTAAATGGAATACTTGAAGAAGAGGTATACATTGAACAACCAGAAGGGTTTGTTGATCCAGACAAGGATATGGTATGTAGACTTCACAAGCCTTGTATGGATTGAAAAAATCTCCAAGAGCCTGGTATGAACGACTTCATCCCTATTTAATAAGTATTGGATTTGTAAGGACTAGTGAAAACAATAATCTTTATTTGAAGGAAGATACTGATGCTAACACTTTGATTGCTGAAATATTTGTTGATGACATCATATTTGGAGGCAATGATAAGCTATGAAAATCATTTGCTGATGAGATGAGAAAATAATTTGAGATGTCTATGTTTGGTGAGATCAAGTTCTTTCTTGGTCTGCAGATCATGCAACAAGGAGAAGGTATTTTCATTACTCAGTCCAAATACATCAAAGATCCAAATACATCAAAGAGGTCTTGAAAATATTCAAGATGGAAGAATCCAAACTAGTTGGAACACCAATGGCTACTGGATGTAAGTTGAAAAAAGAAGACAAGACAACAGAGGTAAGTCAGACTTTGTACAGATCAATGATTGGAAAACTCATGTATATTGTACACACAAGACTAGATATTGCACATGCAGTAGAAATTGTTGCTAGATTTTATGCTAATCCTAGGGAATCACATATGACTATTGTAAAATGAATCCTAAGATATTTGAAGAATACTGAGGATATTAGCTTATGATATAGAAGAGAAGGCAAATTTGAACTAAAGGTGTTTACTGATGCTGATTGGGATGGAAATCTCAATGATCAGAAGAGCACAACTGGAGGAGCATTCTTTATGGGTGACAGACTTGTCACATGGATCAGCAAGAAGCAGGGATGCATCTCACGGTCTACTAAAAAAGTAGAATATGTTGTTGCTGCTACAAATTGGTCAAATATTGCATGGATCAAACAGTTGCTATAAGGTATGCATATGAAGATCTTAGAACCAATGACTATCTATTGTGATAACACCAATGCAATAAACATTTCCAAGAATCCAGTCTTGCATGCAAAGACTAAAAACATTGCCATCAAGTATCATTACTTAAGAGAGCAAGTTCAAGAAAAAGAGGTGATACTTGAGTATGTGCAATCAAAAAAATAATTGGCCGATATCTTCACCAAGCCACTGCCCAAAGATACATTTGAGTACTTAAGAAAGAGACTAGGGGTCAAACCTTGTCTACCAGTCAATAAAAGACTAAAGGTTGTATCATCCTGATTATTATCAGAATATCATTCATGTTGATTCACGCAAAGAGAAGAACTTCAAAGATACATCTATATACAACAGGTATATATATCAGAACTGAGCACCAGAGCATATTATTGTATTGCTGATGGATAAGGGAAATTCAAGGAATATATTATGGATGGAAAAGGAAAGATCACTTGACATTAATGTCAGATATCTGTAAGATATTTGTTTGGCATTATTGTTAAAGAGAGAGAAAGTATCCATATTATCACAATCGTCAAAAATAGAAGAAGGATTATCCATTATTAGATTACTCCAACAGGGAGAGATCATATCCATAGGGAGAGAATTTGTATGAAGGAATTAATACAAAGGAAAAGTTGCTGAAAAGAGAGAAAGACACCAAATGTGAAGGATGCAACACATCAAAACAAGAGACACAAAGAGCTGCAAGAATAAAATCTAAGCTAAAACAGAGCTTACCAGCGGTCAGACATTTTTATTAGTTATCAAAACAAGCTGTTTGGTAGTTTGATGAATCTCAACAATTGTATTTTATATTGTATTAGAAATAGTATAGTGTGATAATATAATTTTATTGCCATCAATGCCAAAGGGAGAGATTGATGACATGTAACTAATTAAATGTTTGATAATGTTAAGTTGAAGATAATGCAAGGCATTAAATCACTTAATGGTTTGTATTGTCATTGATGTCAACTTGATATCATTTGTATGGTCATATACAAAATTCTAAAGACTTTAGAGAATCAATGGAACAAAGGTTATGCTTTCTATAATACATAAAAGTCAAGTATTCACTAAGTGACAAATAACACCGATGGAGTGCACACCATCAGTAAAGACAAAAGAGAAAATTCATAGTGATACCCGACGAGCAGAAGACAGTGTTGCCTGACGAAGCAAACGACAAGATGCCCGACGAGCTGAAAATAGAGTTGCCCAACGGATGGAGATTATGAAGTTGACTGGATTCACACTGACTGAACTAATAGTTGTAACCAATGACTAACTGAAGAGTTAACCGACGGAACAGAGAGTTCAAAAAATGACAAAATATCTAGCTGGCAAGAGCTAAAGATAGACTTAACTGGCTGTTTTCTTTGTTTTATTCAACTAGAGCTAAGTGATTGGTTTAAAAAGGATTTGTACAGTTGACATAAAGATAACTATGAGATAAATTAGGAGTTATGCTTTGAATCAGATTGGTTGGATTGTTTTTCATGCCAAGAATCAAGAATCAAGAATCAAGAATCAAGAATCAATGAATATTATGTCTATATAAGAGACAAGCTTAAATCATTTTTGCATCACATGAACGAGGGTGAATAGAAAGAGGATGCTAAAGAGAAACTGATGAAGAACATCTTCATGTAGTACTGATTAATCAAGCTTAAGAAGAGCTAAGGAATTCTACAAACACCGATGAACAGTGAGCACAACATCACAGAACAAAAAGTATAGAGCACAAAAGAATTGAATTGATACATTGATCAGAGAGGTAATGTACTTAAATAGATCTGAAAATCTGCAATTAAAGTTGCATTAGAAATAGGTCATTTTGTTTTAGTTTAACCATTGAAGCATCAAGTCTCTTAATAGAGCAGGACTTAACAGTCTTCTATATATTGAGGTACATCCCAAGGAGTGCCAAAAAGGTTGATTTATGAAACTAGCATTAGATATGCCTGATACCTATTGACGGTCTAAGAGAGAGGCTGACTCAAGGATGGCAGCATTAGATGCCCAATACTAAGTGACAACCTATATGTGTAAAATCATCTAACAAGGTCACACCTAACAGTGTGTTTGTAACCTTTAATAGGGTTGGCTCTTAACAGGGCTCACTTCAGAAGAGTGAAAATTTGGGGTATCGATCCCAGTGGTTTTTTCCCTTAACAGGGTTTCCACATTAAAATCTATGTGTTATGTGTGTATGGTTTATTACTTTACTATTTTACATTTTACATATGCATTTCTGGATTTATTGGTATACTCTACACATTTACTGTATTTTGGTAAATAGTTTTACTACCTATCGGTAATCAAGGAGAACAAGGACAGACAAGGTAAACCGACAGACAGTTAATCATTATAAGTATCTCATGGCATTCATCTTGTAGGGACATAATAATCTGAGGTTTGTTTGATTGGTGGTTAAGGTAAGGATAGATTTTTGAGGCCACTGATTCACCCCCCCTCTCAGTTATTTCTAATAGGGCACATCTCATCTATTCATCTTGTGATCTTTGACTTAGGTCTTGAAACCTTCCTTTCTAAGCACACAAGATCTGATACCAATTGTTAGTAATAATTGAGAGGGGGGGTGAATTAGTGGCCTCAAAAATTTATCCTTTAAACTTTAACCACCAATCAATAAACCTTAGATTATTATGTCCCTACAAGATGCATGCCATGAAATACTAATAATGATTAAATGTCTGTCATTTTTCTCTGTCAATCCTTTTCTTTCTATTTTACCGATAAGTAGTATAACTATTTACCGAAACTCAGTAAATAAGCAGAGTATACCAATCAATCCAGAGTTAGCTATGTAAGATACAAAATAGTAAAGAAATGAATCATACACATATAAAACATGAATTTTTAATGTGGAAACCCTTTTAAGGGAAAAACCACTAGGACCGGTACCCTAAATTTTCACTCTTCTGAAGTGAGCCCTATTAAGAGCCAACCCTGTTAAAGTTTACAAACACACTGTTAAGTGCGACCTTGTTAGAGGATTTTATACATAGAGGTTGTCACTTAGTATCGGGCATCTATTGCTACCATCCTTGAATCGGCCTCCTTCTTAGACTGTCAATAGGTATTGGGAAAATCCAATGCTACTTTCATGAATCAACCTTTTTGGCAGTCCTTGAGATGTACCTCAATATATAGAAGACTATTAAGTCCTGCTCGATTAGGAGACTTGATTCTTCAATGTTTAAACTGAAACACTATGACCTGTTCATATTGCAACTTTGAATTGTAGATTTTCAGATCTATTTAAGTACATTACCTCTCTGATCAATGTATCAATTCAACCCTTTGTGCTCCATACTTTCTGCTTTGTGATGTTGTGCTTCACTGTTTGTTGGTGTCTACAAAATTCCTTAGCTCTCCTTCAACTTGATTGATCAGGACTACATGAAGTTGATCTTCATCAGTTTCTCTTCAGCATCCTCTTTCTATTCACTCCCTTTAATCCCATTCGTAAATGAATTAAGCTTGTCTCTTATATAGACATGATATTCACTATTTCTTGAGTTTTGATTCTTGGCATGAAAAATAATCCAGCTAATTAGATTTAAAGCATAACTCCTAATTTGTCTCACAGATATCTTCTTGCCAACTGTACAAATCATCTTTAAATCAATCACTTATCTCTGGTCGAATAAAACCAAGTAAACAACCAGTTAAGTCTATGTTTAGCTTTGCCAGCTAGATATTTTGTCATTTTCTAAACTTTCTATTTCATCAGTCACCACTACAGTTAGTTGTTGTTGACAAATGACAGTTCTATCGGTGAGACTCTAGTTAGCTTTGTGATCTCCATCCGTTGGGAATCATTGGAATTTTACTCATCGGGAAACCTTCTGACTTTGCTCGTCGGGCATCATTGTGACTTTGCTTCGTCAGGAAACACTATGCTTATGATCATCAAGTATCACTGTGACTGTTCTTCTTTGCTCTAACCATCGATGTGCACTCTGTCGGTGTTGTTTGTCACCTAGTGAACACTTGATTTTTATGCATTGCTAAAAGCATAACCTTTGTTCCATTGATTCTCTGAAGTCTTTGGCATTATGTACATGACCGTATAGATGATATTAAGTTGACATTAATGACAATACAATACATTAACTGATTTAATGCCTTGCATTATCTTCAACTTAACATTATCAAACATTCAATCAGTTACATGTCATCATTCTTATAGGCACCAAAAAGATGGATAAAATAATCCATGATAAAATTTAGCTTTATTTATTTTTTAATCTCTTGATGATTGATAATTTTATAATTAATACACCCCATTAGTTTCAAGCTAGAATCCAAAGACATAAGTCTAGTATAGGAGCTTATGGGGTTTCTTAATAATAATTAATGCAAATAGGATGCACCACCACATAGATGTTTAGATACATGAGGGTTCAAGAAGGAAAATTAATTGGTTTTCATAATGATAAACATCTCCATGAATTTTCATGTAACAAATTTAATATCATGACAAAGGTTTATAGACACAAATCTAAATTTGGGCACTGTTTGTTGTATTCCCTGTTTTGGCTAGTTTCCCTAAAATTTTGTGGTCTTCTCTCTCTGGTTTTGTGTTTAAAGAAAAAGTCTCTCAGTTCTTATACCTTTTCCCTTTCGAAGTTTTCAGGTTTTCAAGTATGAATCTATGAGAATATGCAAAAACCTTGAAACCCTAGGTCTTGTTTGGTGTTTCAAATTGAAAAGAAACCCTAACGTGTTTTTTGCTTATGTTTTGCTGTTACTTTTTGATTCACTTAAGGCATGTATTACATTCTGATTGCCTAGTCGCATAACTTGAATGGCATATTCCCTTTTTCTTCTAGACTTGGTGATTAGCTTGTGTCACATAGTCTCACTCAAAATTAGAATATTCCTTTGGCATTTCCAGACTTTGTGATTTAGTTTGTATCGTGTGGTCCCGGGATCAGTGAATAGGTCAGCAGTATATGAAGGGACCCACAGATAGGTCGTGATGTTGTAGGAAATTATCAACAGCTAAGGGTTTGTCACAAGACATCGTGATCTCTTTATGTCACATAATCACTAGATGGGTCTGAGGTTAAGTAAGTTGTGCAAAGTTTTTGTCGCATGGTCTCTAGAAAGGATGACAACAAAGTGAAAGTTGCCGAGACTTTGCGACTAACCATATGCGGTTTGAGGTAAAAGCACAGTTGGGTTGTCGCCAGATTCAAGAGATGACTCAACTTTCCATTATGCGATGTAGAAATAAATGATCAATGAAACATGTGTCAGAAGGTAAGTGGATTTCAAAGACTTATCACATGGTCTCCAAAATGTAAGAATTTATTCAGTGACTATTTGATTAAATTAAGGGTTTCTATTTTTCGCAAAGTCTTTGAAGATTTTAAGGGTATAATGGATTACTTGGTGATTTGGTGGGAGCCATCAGATGAAGTGATTAAAATCCTACGGTGGTCGCAAAGTCTGAGAATAAGAGAGTCCAAAAGGAAAAGTGCTCGCGACATAGAGCTAAGGGTATGTCATGAAGTCGTCAGATGAAGTAAAGGGAAAAGTACCTGTCGCATTGTCTCAAAAGGTTTTGACACTTAATATTTGTATTTTGTGATTGGGTGACTAAGGGTAGTCACAGGGTCTTACAAAGGAAAGAAAACATTTAGCGACTGAAAGATAACTGTGAAAGCTAAAAGTGATGGTTAGTTGCGTAGTCTCTAAAATGGATGTGAGTTAGTGCTAACCATTGGCGACTTTGATTTCTTCATTGTCGCATGATCGCCAGATGATAACTTTGGTTAACAAAGGTAAGAAAAGTTGTATATTCGCTGATTATCTAGAAAAATCATGGGTTAAAGACTGGGGTCAGCGATAGAGAAATTGTATGCAGTCGCATGGTCGCCTGATACCAAATATTAAGAAAAGGTGGTAGTATCTGATATGACAATGTTAGTCACTCATCGACCAATGACATGCTTAGATTTTGATTACTGTGCAAAAAGGGGTAGCTGAGATGTATGACAGTGAGCCAATCTCAAGAAGACATGTCATCTCATTTGAATTCTGTAAGGTTTTTTTGAGGATTCAGTTTTATGAATTTGATTTTCTGTCACACTCATGGAACTACGGCTAGGTTTTCAATCAATTTCGCAGTATGTTGAATTAAAGACAGAATTGATTTTTTCCAAATTATGAGCCATGTACTTCAAACGGTTACTATAAGGGGCTAATGGTGTATTCATTTTCATTCATCTTGCTTTCATAATTTCAAAATGAAGAAGAGATAAGTAATCTGAAAGAGAGAAAAATCACAGAATTGTAGGGTTTTCTGTTGCTTAAAACTCATTATTTCCTGAGAATTGTGCATAGGGGAGTAAGTGAATCTCAAAGATAGATTTGTTTTAGTATCAGTAAAGAAGAAGAGATTCAAGCACGGTAAACATGAGTAGAGTGGTTAGTGTAGCTTCGACTAGTGGTGGAAGTGAAAAGGTAGAAGAGGAGGCAAAGGGAAAACCAAATTATTCTAATGAATTCCTCATATTGCTTCCTGGTTCAACTCAGAACAAAAGAGAAAATGCCAATGTGCTCATAGATGATTATCATGATATACGAGATGTTGACACTCTGGGAACAACAGGTTTTTCACTTTTTACTTACTTCTACAAGAATTCTGATAAAGCTATCCAAGTGTCAAACCCTTGGACTTGTGGTTTAGCTAGATTAATTGTTCCTGATGTCTACCTAGATGTAGATTTGTTCCTAGATCTTTCTAGCCATTATGATGCTTTGTCCAAATCAATTAAAATGAATGATGGTACTGCCCTGCTGATCCTTAACAGAAATTCATTCATGCAAGCTTTTGTCTTATATAGCACTATGTCTATCAGAATTGACATGACAAAGTAGGAACAGAGATATAATTTAAAGCCTGGTATTGCTAGAGGACAGTTGCAGAAACATATGCTGAAGGAGGTGAGAAAGTATTTAGATCCTATGTCTAGGACAAGCCCATATTACTATAAGGATTTACACTTCTACA
>MU223789.1:446822-463449 GCA_018584345.1 Thuja plicata
GGGTATATGGGTGTATTCACCCACCTCATCTCTTACCTTACTATGTACCAGCAAGAGTGGCTGCAATGGAGTTTATATGGAAGCTATTGTTAACAGACAATGAGCATTTTGCACCACACAAGAAGGGAATTTTGACCCCTAGGCAGTTTAGAATTTTTAATTTTACAATTGGCAAAGGTGCTATTGATGCAGTGGGCCAGTCGTTGGAAGGGTGAAAAATGGGGGTAGCTCCTTATAGATATATTGACCTGGAAGGCTTCATGGCAGGGGTGAGAAAATTGTATACCCCTACAATCCCTAATACCAATGTCCACTGTGAATGCATAGAGGAAGATGCAACATGGAACATTTTGGATGAAGATGAGATTCAGACAAGAAGAATAAGGATTCAGGAGTTGCTAAATCTTGAAAGATAAATCAAGATAAATGGGATGGTTTTTGGGGGGTTTTACCCTGATCTCCCATATTTTGATAAGATTAAGGCCATGATAGACAATTATTATGTGATTACTGAACAACTTGAGACTGTTCTGGACAAGAAAGGTGCCCAAGGGCCGGATCACTCAGAGTCTGAATATGATAGTAGTAGTGACAGTGATTATGCATGTCCTACTAGATATGTTCCACCACAGCAAAATATTGCTGAAGTGCCACAGCTGCAGGGAACAGAGGGCCATATTGTTGATTTAACAGTGGTGACACAAATTGATGACATAGAAGAGCCTACTGCTAAGAGGCAAAAAGTAGAAATAGGTCAGCCTTCAGTTGAGGGGAAAGATAAGAAAAGGGATAAGGCTAAATCCCTAGTGCCTAGGAATAGGTTATATGATCATAACCTAAGGGAATCAATTAGGGAAGGCAAGAAGAAACAACCTAATTTGGAGGAGAAGGTTGAATTGCCTCTTAAGGCCTGTGTTGATGAAAGATTGATCCATCAACAATAGTTTTTGAATGATGACAACTTTGTCAAAACTGAGGAGTTTAAAGACTTCCTAAGATGGTACAAGAGGGAGCAGATAAGAGCTTAATTGAAAATTGATGGTAAGGAGACAATAACAAATGAGGCTTTAGTGGCTCTGCAGTCTTATGATCCTGAAAGTGAGGACATTTCACCTAAGGAGGCCAGGAAATTGGTGCTAGGCAGTGGTATATTATTGGCTGAGGGATGAGATTTGGCATCTACCTTCATAATTGACTATATAAGAAAACAACCAGATCTCAAAATGGCCAGTGAAGTTTAGATGGGAGATGTAATCAAAGGATTTGTGTATAGCCCAAAGTCTCAAGCTTTTGCAATGTGGAGCCTATGCCCAAAGGATCAAAAGCCCCAAGTGGTGAACATCCAGGAGAATATGGTTGGTAGTCAGATGGTATGGACAATGCAGAATACAAGGGATTTGGAAATATCCCAAACCATGACACACTGGGCTCACTTAAATGAGGACAAAACTAAACAGTTGTCTGATGAGTGTAGCACATTGTTAGAAGAGACAAGTGCATTGGCTAAAGATCAAGAGATGTGCCATATACAAATGCACCAACAAGATCTGGTGATAAAAATATTGATGAAAGAATTGGAAGAGAAGCCTGAGGTGATGTATGTGCCTGTACAACCATAGCCTCTGCAAATTGAAGACAAGGCAAAGTCAGAAGAGGTGGTTGAGCGAGAAAAATGAAATGAAATTGCTTTGAGAGAATTAAGAGGTGTTTTACAACATATAATTGAAATCCTAAAGGATAAGACTGATTTTGTACTTAAAGCCTATAATAAGTTTCCAGCTTTGCATACAGAGGTGATGGGGCATCTAGCTATCTTGAACCCCTATTTTACTAAATGGTCTACCAGGGTACAATTATTTGAAAAGCTAGCATCTTTGCAAACCCTAAGATTAGATTTTCTAGAGATAGTGACAGAAGTTGAAGATGAGATCAAAAGGGTTAATATTTATCTTTCATTCTTTAAAGGCAAATTGAATCAAATAGAGGTTAAATTAAGCCTCTTTTCTGACGACTTTAATAGATTTGTTCCTTTCTTAAGGGGAGATGATGATCAAGTAAAGGCCTTAGATGCCTGGAGGAATGAATTTGATAGCAAAATGCCTAGTGATGAGGAATTTATTTTGGGGACAGATGTGGATATAGAAGGATTCAATAAGATATTGGATGAAGCTTTCAAGGTAGAAATTGACATCAACAAGTTTCTAGTAGATATTAAGAACATCACTGATGCTAGCTAGGATAGGCCAAAGGTACAAATACAAAGTACTCAAGACTTCAAATGGCCATCAAATGATGAAGTGAAAGCATGGGAATTGATGACCATGCCCAAGAGAAAGAAGCTAGCAGTTGAAGAAGAAATCTTGGATGATGAGTAAGGGTGAATACTTGGCACCTCACTATTGAAGATGAAGAAGTTAGTTGTTGCAAAAGGAAAGTGTAGATGAGTATATAAGAATGGTCATCCAGACTCGACATGAATACTACTAGCTACCATGTATACTATCAAAATGAAGTCACTAGATCGGGAGAACAAAGAATATCTATTTTTATCTTTTAACTTGGTCGTTCCACCGCTTCTTCTCTTTCTTTCTCTTTTGTCTCTTCTGTAGTTTTAGGGTTAGGTTTTCTGAGACCATCTGAAGCTTTTAGCATCCTTTTGAAAAGGATCCCAAGATGGTTGAAGACCTATATATATAGAAGAGAGTTGTATTTTTTAAGGGGATGAAATATATTGTAAAATCAGACTTTCTAAATTTGTGTTTGTGTTTTCAAGTTTCAAGGCTTTTTCATGTATGAAAGAAGGATTACATCAATAAAATATGGTGCAATTTTACTCTACTCTATTGTTTTCTCTTTATTTCCTGTGTATGCTTTTTTATGCTTAAGGTTGTAAGGCAGTCTGAAGCATTTTGGTTACAAGGTAACTATCTAAGTACTTACAAGTTTCTTTCATGTAAAGAACTAAGTTTTGTGAGTGGTTTTGGGAAGCTTATTAGTATTTAAAGATCTGACATAGTATTTTAGAGGTAACTAGATAATTTGTAAGGCAACTTATCCGAATTGCATGTAGGTTGTAAGGCATCTTACAGTATTTTGTTTCTATGAGACTTTAAGCTTTTTGACTCTATAACCCAAAGGATAGGCACTGATCTAGGTCTTGGTCTGATGATTTATCATCATCAAAGTTTTCAAAACTATTCAAAATTATTTCAATTAAAACACATCTGTTACTAAAACAAATGAGCTGAACTCATTAAGGACTTATATCAGTAGGATATTGTCCATTTTGTTGATTCTTTAGAGAGTGAATCATTGGGTTATCCCTCCTAAAAACAAAAGGAAGAAGGATGAAAGTCCTTGTATCATTGGTTCATGTTATCAAAACCATAGCCTGGCTTATAATACTCTATTTCAAATTAATCATTGTAATCTCTAAAGTATTTTATAAGTTGTTACAGTGAGGTTTTAGGTATATAACCAGTGAACAAAATAATCCACCAAATACATAGGCTGAAGTATCAGTAATCTTTAAAGGGTAATACTTGCCTGAGTCTGTGGAGCTCAAAAATGAAGAAGGATATTATCCAATCCTTAGCAATTAGCCTTTCTCTTGCCTAAAAGAGGTTGCATTTGAGCATACAAGGTATACTATCATCATTAGGTAAGTGTTGAAAGAAAAAGTGCTAACAACTATTTTCATGATTGAAGGAAGTGACTAAAGGATTAATAGAAAAAGATAGGGCCTATATCATTGTCTTAGATTGGGTGCAAGCTATGAGTCTTTTAGGCATTAGTTTTTTTATAACTATTCAAACCATAAAAAAGGAAAATTATATTTGATAACTACACATAATAACTTGTATGTATGAAGATGTCTTCCTTGGATACCAAAGGGTAAATAGGCTATAAATATGATTTTGATGTCATTATTATAGTTATAATTGTTAGAATAACTAAGAGGGGAGTGAATCAGTTAGAATCAATTTCCTCACAAATTATCCTACAATCCCAAATTTCTCCAAATGTATACCAAAACAAATTCAATCATATAAAACTCAGCTCGGTGAAGATGTATTTTGCAAACTTAAACTTTCATCAATAGTGTTTATCGAGTGTCAGTAAATTAATACTGTGATTACCAATCTAGGTCAATAAAATAAAGTGTAAAGTAAAATAACGATCCACAACATTCATACACATTGGCACATAGATTTTTAATGTGGAAACCCTGCTAAGGGAAAAACCACCTGGGACTAGTAACCCAAAATATTTTCACTCTTTTGAAGTGAGCTCGGTGAGGAGCCAACCATGTTAAAGGTTACAATGCACACTGTTAAATGTGACCTTGTTAGAGGATTTAAAGCTAACAATTCTCTCTTGACCAGGCATTCACTATGGGGTCAACAAGAAAGTAATCAACATTCTCTGAATGTTATAATAAGGATTCACTATCCCACTCGATTAAGAGATTTATGTGTAACAATGGTTAAACTGATATAGTAATGATCTGATTCAAATACAACTCTGATTTGCAGATATTCAGATCTATTCTAAGTACATAATACCTCTGATAAATTTTTTCACTTCAATTCATATCATACTTGTTTTGCTCGGTAATCCTCTTTCCTCTATTTTCTTGGTGATGTCTGTAGAAATGCTCGTTTTTGTCTTTAACCAGTTTGATCAGCCATGCATAAAATTCATATGTATGCTTCAACATTTGTCAACACACACAATTTAGAAAGGAATCTCTTGTCTCTTATATAGACATCATATATCATTTAATTTTCATCATTCAGATCTTTCCACTTAATCTTCATTGCTCATTTTACTGCTTGATCCTTCCTCGACAATTTGTATTAAAAACAAGTTTCAATCTCTGATGTTCGATCTTCATTAGATTTTCATAATCATTTGATCAAATAACAAACTTTATATTTTACCTTGAAATATTAGAATTAATTTCTCAGTCTTAATACTAACTGTGATGTGTCAGAAATCCCTTACTCGGTTAACACTATTGCTCGGTATACATTTTATTTTACTTGGTTTGCACTGTCTCTCGGTGTATACAGAACTCTTCTTTTATTGACCACACAAAACATAGTTTGTTCCAGATCTTCAATACATAACAAATGTTTTCCACCATAATAAAACTCAAATAAGTTGACATCAATGACAATACATTAATTGATAATGTTTATCATCACTTCTGCAACTTGTTTAAATATCAAAAAATGACTTCAAACATATAATTAGTTGTAGTTCATCAATCTCTCCATTTGGCATTGATGGCAACACAATATGAAATATGCAGTATAAAATTCCATACAACAAATACCAAACTTTTGTTTGCAACTGCAACAATTCTGTAGCTCTCCCTAGCTTGAATATAATTTGTGTTAGTATAAACAAAATACTCACTATGCGGACTCTCTCTGCAGTTTGACTGTTAAGCTCTTGAATCTCTTTGTAGATTAGATATGTCTTTTCTCTCCCTTTCTATTTTCTCCCTTGAGTGGATAGATATTTCATGAATCTCTCCCTGATATTTCATTGATATATCTCTCCCTTTGACAATAATGCCAAAAAGAAAAAATATGCAGCTCTTCAGTAGCCAAATAAAATATCTTTGATTTTCAGTGCAGTAGGTACCTTTCAGTGTACTAATATCTATGTGTTGGTCCAGTTCATATTTGCATCAACATGATTGATATTATGATTTGATGTAGGTTGATACAACCTCCTAATTTGCTTAGTTACCAATAGACAAGGGATGAACCCCTAGTCTACCTCTCAAGTACTCAAATGTATCCTTCGGTAATAGTTTTGTTAATATGTCTGCAAGTTGTTCCTTTGATTGTACATATTCTAGTATTACTTGTTTGTCTTGTATTTATTCCCTCAAGTAGTGATACTTCATAGATATGTGCTTTGTCTTTACATGCATCATAGGATTCTTTGAAATATTTATAGCACTTGTATTATCACAATAAATCATCACTGGTTCGGTGATCTCCTCATTCATTCCTTTTAGTAATTGTTTTATCCATTCTGTGTTAGAACAATTTGTAGCATCAGCAACATGCTCTGCTTCTATAGTTGACTAAGATATGCATCCTTGCTTCTTGCTAATCCAAGTAACTAGTCTTTCTCCAATAAAGAATGCTCCACCAGTAGTACTTTTTCTATCATCTATATTCCCAGCCCAATTAGCATCAGTATAAACTTTCAATTCCAATTTTCCTTCTCTTTTATAACATAGTCCATAATCCTCAACATTCTTCAAATATCTAAAAATTCTTTTTATAGCGGTCATATGTGATTCCCTGGGGTTAGCAGAAAATCTTGCAACTATTCCAATTGCATGTGCTATGTCAGGTCTTGTGTGAACAACATACATCAATTTACCAGTCATAGATCTATAGAAGGTTTGATTTACCTTATGTGTCTTGTCTTCTTTTATGAGTTTGCATCCTGTCACCATAGGTTTTCTGACTGGTTTTGATTCATCCATTTTGAATGTCTTTAGTACTTCCTAGATGTATTTCGATTGAGCAATGTATATACCTGCAGTCTATTGTAAAATTTGTAATCCAAGAAAAAATTTGATATGACCAAACATCGACACCTCAAATTCTTTCCTCATTTCATCAGCAAATTAAGTGCATAAGTTATCATTACCTCCAAATATGATATCATCAACAAATATTTCAGCAATAAGTGTCTTATCATCATTTCCTCCTTTTAAATACAAATTGTTGTTGTCACTTGTTCTAATAAATCCAATACTTATTAGATAAGAATGCAATCTTTCATATCATGCTCTTGGTGCTTGCTTTAGTCCATATAAATCTTTGTGTAACTTACATACCATGTGTGTCTGATCAGGATCAAAAAATCCCTCGGGTTGTTCAATGTATACCTCCTCTTCCAGTATTCCATTCAAAATTGTGGATTTCACATCTATTTGATATACCTTGAATCCTTTATATGCAGCATATGCAAGTAGTATTCTTACTCCATTAGGTCTAGAAACTGGTGAAAAGGTTTCTCCATAGTCAATTCCTTCTTCTTGTGCATACCCTTTGCAAACCAATCTTGTTTTATTTATGATTACATTCCCATCTTCATTCAATTTGTTTCTAAAAATCCATTTGGTGCCAATGATATTTTTATCACTCGGTCTTAGTACTAATTTCCATGTCTTGTTTTTCTGTATCTTCTCAATTTCCTCATTCATGGAATTAAATCATTCTTCATTTTCTAATGCATCTTTAACATTCTTTGGCTCAAATTGACAAATTAAACAAGTGTCATCTCTGAATTTACTTCTTGTCAGCATGCTTGCTCTTTTATCTCCAATGATCTAATCTCGTGGATGGTGTCTTGTTACATATCTAGCAAGTACAGGTTCAATTCTTGGTCCTTCATTATCTTCTTTTGTATCTACATGGTCTTTAGGTTCATGATCCTCTATTTCAACACTTTCCTAATTCTTGGTTTGTGCTACCTATTGCCCGGTGACATTAATTTATTTCGCGATAACATTACCCTATTGCCTAGTAATGTTAGGCATCTGCGTCAGTATAATAGTTCTTCCCAGTAAATAGATTTACTATAATCTTCAGGTTCTCTCATGTTGTCCTCATCATTTAGCTCAAAAAATTCATCAACTTTCAATTTTTCACTCTCAATGATTTTGTTAGTTGTCTTGTTCAAACATCTGTAAGATTTACTCTTAGTAGAATATCCAAGAAATATCCCTTCATCACTTTTTGAATCAAATTTTCCATTTCTATCATCTTTCAGAATATAACACCTACTACCAAATACTCTAAAATAACTTACATTCGGTGTATACCCATACCATAGTTCATAAGGTGTTTTGTTTGAATCTTTCTTCAGCTGTACTCGGTTCAGTGTGTAAACTGCTATGCTGACTGCTTCTCTCCAGTATGTTTGTGAAACTCCTTTCTCAATCATCAATGCCCTAGCACAATCAAAAATTGATCTATTCCTTCTTTTAGCAATCCCGTTCTGTTGTGGTGTCCTTGGTGCAGAAACCTACCTTTTGATTCCATACTCATTACAAACATTAGTGAAATCATAATAAATAAATTTACCTCCTTTATCTGATCTCAAAAACTTCAGATCTCTATCAGTTTCTTTTTCCATGTTAGCTTTATACCACTTAAACATTTTAAATGCTTCAGATTTTTCTTTTAAGAATATGACAGTCATCATCCTAGAGTAGTCATCAACAAATAAAATAAAATATCTATCTCCATAATAGCTCTATGTTCTCATTGGTCCACATAGGTCTGTATGAACTAACTCCAAAATGTCATTAGATGAAAAATTCTTGCTCTTGAAACTAGATTTTTACATATTTCCCATTTGATAATTTTTGCACACTACATGGTCTTGTTTAGATAAGTTCGGTAAGCCTTTAACTTTTATTTTTCTACTAATCTTAACCATGTTGTCAAAATTTACATGACAAAGTATTTTATGCCATAGCCATATATCTTCATTCTTTTCCAATAACTAAGTAGTTTCAGCTGTATCAAGATAGAATAGGCTACCTTTATATTGTTCACTAGTACTGATCAATTTTCCTTTTCCATCATAGATTCTTGCTTTTGTATTCTCAAATGCAACTCGGTGACCTATGTTATTCAACCGTGAAACACTCAACAACTTTTAGCTAAGTCCTTTTATCCAATAATCATTTTCGCATTTGATTTGATTATTCAAAATAATAGTACCTTTTCCTTTCACTTAACAAGGCGTATCATTTCCCATTCTTATTGATCCTCCATCATAATGTTCGAGAAATTCAAATTTTCCTTTATCACCAGTCATGTGATGTGTACAACCACTATCAATAACTCAAATATCATGTTTACTAACTTTAGAGATAAGTGTTGTTTCTACATACCTTTCATCCTTATCTAAATCATCTTTCAATGCTACAAACATTGTCTCAATATCTTTATCACTGTTAGAGTTACTGTCATTAACTTTATCTTCAACAATGTAACAAGCTTTCTTAATTTTGTCCTTGTAATCTTAGTTATCTCTTCTATCATACTTTTAGTTACTTTTGAAGTCTCGGTCATCCTTTCTGTCGTTAGATCTATCATTTCTATCATCATTCTTTTTATTAGGGCATCTTGCAAAAAAATGGCCAATCTCTTTACAATTAAAGCATGTCAAAGGTAGTTTACCTTTATATCTTCCTTTACCTTTGTGTAATATTCTAACCATTAAAGCTTCAATTTCATCAAGTTCCTTGTCATCACTATCACTATCACTGTTATTTTTGATTATGTGTTTGCTACTAGATTTACCAATTTTCAAAGTAGACATAAATGCGGATTCCATAGATGGTACAATAATATTTTTAAAGTTATTCATCTCAAAATAAATCAATCTTCCAACAAGAATATCAACAGTAATGTTATTACCAAGTGCTTCTCTCATTTCATGAATTGCAGAGACTCTTATAGAATAAATAGGCAATAGAGTTCTAAGAACCTTACTCACAATTGTATCTTCATCATTGTTTCCACCATATCCTTGAATAGCATTCACAACTTCTTTAATTTAGTTACTATATTGTGTGATGTTTTCTCCTTCCTTCATTTGCATGTCATCAAACATTCCACGAAGACTTTCAGCTTTGGCTCTTAGTACATTTTCATCTCCTCCATAAAATAGTGTAAGTTGATCCCACATCTTCTTGGTAGTAGTACAATTCTTTATGTCTTCAAATTTAGAATCGGTAAGTGAATAAGAAATCTCCACCATGATAAGGTTATGTTCATGTTTCTCTTTCAATTGATTCACTTTTAGAGGTCCAATAGGTAATATGAATTCATTTTCCAGAAAATATTCAATGTTGCTTGCAATTCCTGATAGGTATAATCATATTATGCTTTTCCATACTGGAAGTTATCCCTATTCATATTAGGTGCATCTCTCTTATACATCTTGTGATCTTTAGCTCAAATCCTTTAAAACTTTCTTCTAAGCACTGTTGCTCCCTGATAAGAACTGTATGCTCTGATACCAATTGTTAGAATAATTGAGAGGGGGGGTGAATCAGTTAGAATCAATTTCCTCACAAATTATCCTACAGTCCCAAATTTCTCTAGATGTATACCAAAACAAATTCAATCATATAAAACTTATCTCGGTGAAAATGTATTTTGTAAACTTAAACTTTCATCAATAGTGTTTACCGAGTGCCAGTCAATTAATACTGTGATTACCAATCTAGGTCAATAAAATAAAGTGTAAAGTAAAATAAAAATTCATGACATTCATACACATTGACACATAGATTTTTAACATGGAAACCCTACTAAGGGAAAAACCACCTAGGATCGGTTACCCAAAATATTTTCACTCTTCTGAAGTGAGCTTGGTGAGGATCCAACCCTATTAAATGTTACAATACACACTATTAAATGTGACCTTGTTAGAGGATTTAAAACTAACAGTTCTCTCTTGAACATGCATTCACAATGGGGTCAACAAAAAAACAATTAATGTTCTCTAAATGTTATAATAAGGATTCACTATCCCACTCGGTTAAGAGATTTATCTGTAACAATGGTTAAACTGATACAGTAATGATCTGATTCAAATACAACTCTGATTTGTAGATATTCAGATTTATTCTAAGTACATAATACCTCTAATCAATTTTTTCACTTCAGTTCATATCATACTTGTTCTTCTTGATAATCCTCTTTCCTCTATTTTCTCGGCAATGTCTATAGAAATGCTCGGTTTTGTCTTTAACCAGTTTGATCAGCCATGCATAAAATTTGCATGTATGCTGCAACATTTGTCAACACAAACAATTCAGAAATGAATCTCTTATCTCTTATATAGATGTCATATATCATTTAATTTTCATCCTTCAGATCTTGTTGCTTAATCTTCATCGTTCATTTTCCCACTTGATCCTTCCTCGGTAGTTTGTGTTAAAAACATGTTTCAATCTCTATTGTCTGATCTTCAGTGAATTTTTATAATTGTTTGATCAAATAAAAAACTTTATCTTTTACCTCGAAATCATCAATTTCCAAACCAACATCCAAGTTGACCTCAATTAGAATTAATTTCTCGGTCTTAGTATTAACCGTGTTGTGTCAGCGATCCCTTACTTAGTTAACACTATTGCTCAGCATACACTGTATTTTACCCGGTTTGCACTGTCTCTCAATGTATACAAAACTCTTCTTTTACCGACCACATAAACATTGTTTGTTCCAGATCTTCAATAGATAACAAATGTTTTCCACCATAATAACACTTAAATAAATTGACAACAATGACAATACATTAATTGATAATGTTTATCATCACTTCTGCAACTCAGTTAAATATCAACAAATGACTTCAAACATATAATCAGTTGTAGTTCATCAATAATATTATTAGAGTCCACAAGTGTCCAACTTATCCTACCTATGTTGATAAGTGTACCCTTTCTATATATAACTAGTTAACTTAAATAAAAAATTTACAAAATCATTTATCCTTGGATCTCTTGACATGCATTGAGTTTTAGTAATTTAGAGTTCAACAAGAAGAAATTCCAGTTGGTTTTAAGTCTCTAGTTGTGCTAAATAGAAAGAATCAAGGTTATGTAAATGGTTTTGAGGAGGGATATAGAAAGTTATATTCTAACAGGTTTATCAACACTTGATTGAGAAATCATTTTCATAGAGATATCACCATATTTGACTCTACAAGCATATATCACTATTTGACACTACAAGCTTATAGTGAATCTATAAAAAATATTGATTAGATGTCTATATTGTGCTTGAATGTTTGTGGTTTAAGAGGTTCACTTCATGTTATGAGGGCTCATACACCTACTTCTCAACTTAATTTGATCATTAGGACTGTTTTAAAAATATTGATATTTAAATAAGTCTTTGTATATCTCATGACCTCTATATTAGTTTAGATCTATATGCCTTTGTCAAGCTTCAATTTTTGCAATAATGGTATCCAAGATTTAAAAATATTAAAATTCTTTTACTTTTGACTTGTAAAATTTATTTAGATAGTTGATTATTTTCATGTGATATGTGGTTGTATACAAATTGAGTTGATTCTTCACGTATGTGTGGTGATGATATAACTGTTAGGATAAAGTAATACTGAGAGGGGGGGTTAATCAGTATTTAAACACTTTAAACATGAAGTTAATAAATTCCAACTTAACCAAATAAATACTAAAATGAAAAGAACATAAATAGAAAACACACAACTCATAACACCATGAATTTTTTGTCGAGAAAACCTTGGCCAAGGAAAACCCCCGGCAGGGATGGTACCCACAAATATGCACTAAAAGTATACTATCCCTGTTAGGAGATGATTATTACATTAATACATTTCCTTGTTAGAGGAATACAAAAACCTTCTTAAAGGTATACTGAGCTCACTGCTCATATAATCATAAATATAATTATGTTACAATGCTTTATCAAGAATGAACAATACAAGCATCATCTATGCTTAGGTAGTTCCAATTGTAGCTTGCATCACCATCTATCTGATTATAATATCACAATGCATCCACTCATCCGTTCACATCTCATACATACAATCTCTTCTTTTTCTCATACTTCTCTTCTCAAAAGCTCTTCATATATATATCTGTAATCACCTGAAAATGGTCTGATAAACTTAAAAGCCCTAATCTAAAATCAATCCCCTCGGGTCCTAACCAAGACTACCAATCAAAATCTAATCAAAATTATATAATTAAGCTAAATCAGTTTAAATATATAATTCGTCAAAAATTAATAATCCAATATCACTCACCAAGAGGCATTCATCAAAAGGCATTAATTCGTCAATTACTTAACAAAATCCCTCTGTCTTCACAATAACTGAAATACATATTTCTCCCTCTTACATCAATCTCTATTTATGATAAAATTTCTCCCTCTGATATACTGAATTCTTTGGCATGACATCAATAATCTCTCCCTCTTTGACATTCGATGCCAAATAATCCATCCAATGAAGTTGTAATGTACCTAACCTACTGATTCATATATAATAAGCTCTAACAATCTGCATCAACTTGTTAGATCTTCAATGTAGCTTGGTTGATGCATCACTAATTTGTGCTTTAGTGAGCCTCAATTAGGGAAATCACCCATATCTTTCCTCTAAGATACAAGAGTGTGTCCTTAGGTAAAGGTTTTGTGAATATGTCTGCAATTTGTTCTTTAGTATTCACATATTCCAACCTTACTTCCTTGTCCTGAACCAATTATCTCAAGAAATGGTACTTTATTGCAATATGCTTAGTCTTAGTATGCATCACAGGGTTCTTTGAAATGTTAATAGCACTAGTGTTGTCACAGTAGATAATAATTGGTTCTTTGATTTCCTCCTTGATAGATGACAACAGTTATTTGAACCATATGATATTTGAACAATTCACTACTACAGCAACATACTCTGCCTCTCTTGTAGATTGAGAAATATAGTTTTATTTCTCGCTAGTCCAAGAGACTAACCTCTTTCCAAGAAAGAACGATCCACCACTGGTGCTCTTTTTTTCATCAATACTTCCTACCCAATCAGCATCGGTAAAATTCTTCAAATCAAAGTTTCCTCCTTTCTTATACCATAATCCATAATCTTCATTTCCCTTAAGATATCTTAGAATCCTTTTGATAGCCATCAAATGATTCTCTCTAGGATAATCTAAAAACCTCGCAACAATACCAACTGCTAATGCAATATTAGACCTAGTGTGAACAACATATTGAAGTTTACTAATCATCAATTTGTAGGTAGTCTGATTTACCTCCTTTGAATCATCATCCTTAGACAACTTATATCCAGTAGAAATAGGTGTCCCAACTGGTCTGGAATCTTCTAGTCCAGATTTCTTCAGTATCTCTTTGATGTATTTAGACTGAGTAATATAGATACCATCCTTCACTTGATGAACTTGTAAACCAACAAAGAATTTGATTTCACCAAACATAGACATCTCAAATTCCTTACTCATTGCTTAAGAGAATTCTTTGCATAAATCATCATGTCCAGTGAATATTATATCATCAATAAATATCTTTTCTAATAGTATCTTTTTCTGAGGTCCTTCTTTGATGTACACGCTACTATTATTATTAGTTCTCTAAAATCCAATACTTACTAGGTAACCATGACGTCTTACATACGAAGCTCTAGGAACTTGCTTCAGTCCATACAAAGCTTTGTGCAATTTACAAACCATACTCCTTTTTTAAGGATCAACAAAACCTTCAGGTTACTCAATACAGACTTCCTCTTCTAGAATTTCATTCAGGAATGCATATTTGACATCCATTTGGTATACCTTGAACCTTTATGTGCTACATATGCTAGAAGAGTTCTGATTCCTTCAAGTCTTGCAATAGGAGAAAAAGTTTCTCCATAATCAATACCCTCTTCTTGAGCATATCCTTTACACACTAATCTTTCCTTGATTATAGAAACATAACCTTTTTCATTAAACTTGTTTCTAAAAACCCACATAGTGCCAATCACATTCATGTCTTTTGGTCTAGGCACAATATTATAGGTCTTGTTCTTTTCTATCTTCCCAATCTCTTCATTCATGGCTTCTATCCAACTTTCATCATTAAAATAATCTTTAATGGATCTAGGCTCAATTTCACTAAGCAAACATGTACCTTTAAGTTTGTTCCTTGTCATTATATCTTGTGTCTCATCTCCAATTATTTGTTTAGGTGCATAATGCCTTCTGACATATTTTGCAAGTACAAGTTCTTTCTTTGATTTTGGTCTTGCATCACTTGGTTCACCATGCTAAAAAATTTTGTTCTTCTCCTCTGACTGGGACTCGATTTCCTCTGTCTGAGACTTTGTTACCTTTGTTTGAGACACAGTTTCCTCTATTTGAGACTCAGTTTCCTCTGTCTATGACTCGGTTACCTCTGTTAGCATCTTGGGTTGCACATGTTGTAACAAAGTTTGTGCTGATGAATTTAGTGGTTGGCATGGTTTCTATCCAATCACCATTGCTTGTGTCTTAGGCATAGTATCAGGTTCATAATACAAAAAGTTCCTATAGTCCTCAAGCTCTTTACTGCTCTGTTCCTCACTTCACTTTGCAAACTCATCAATCTTTACATGTACACTTTCTATGAATTTATGAGTAGTAATATTCAAATATTTATATGATTTTCTTTTACAGGAGTAGCCTAGGAATATACCTTCATCACCTTTTACAACAAATTTTCCATTTCTTTCTTCCTTCAAGATGTAACATTTACTTCCAAATACTTTGAAATAATGAACATTGGGATTATAGCGATACCTTAATTCAAAGGGTGTCTGATTAGTACCTTTCTTTAGTTGAACTCTAATCAAGGTGTGAAATGTAGTGTTGATAGCTTCCTTCTAGTATTTGGTTGCAACATTCTTTTCAATCATCAAGGTTCTTGCACAATCCATAATAGATTTGTTTCTTCTTTCTACTATTCCATTTTGTTGTAGTGTACCAGGGGCAGATACTTGTCTCTTGATTCCTCTTTCATTATAGAATTCATTAAAATCATTAGAAATGAATTCACCTCCTCTATCAAATCTTAGGCACTTTAGTTTCTTTCCCATTTCCTTCATAACTCTAGAAAGGTACCACTTAAACTTCTGAAAAGCTTCTGATTTTTCTTTGAGAAACATAACAGTCATCATTCTAGAATGATCATCAAAAAATAGAATGAAATACTTCTCTCTAGTATAACTTGTTTTTCCAATTGGTGCACATAGATCAGTATGCACCAACTCCAAGACTTCTTCAGTATTGTAATTCTTTCTCTCTGATGAAAGGGGCTCCCCTTAATACCACAAACACACGACAGAAACAAAGAGAAACAACATAAGTTTGCAAGAACAGAAAATTGGCTTTTTATTGGCTCCACAAATGTGGAATTACAAACTTCAGAATTACAATATCAAAAGCCACATGGGCATCCCTTACAATAATTTATAGGACAAAGCCTCAAATAACCACCCAGAACTGCCCTAGAAAACACCACGGACCTTCCATAAATAGGCAATTTTCCACCGCTCGAGAAGGTTCTAGAAATCTAGCCATTAAGGCAGACTACCCTTAGCATTTAATTATTTTTCACTTTTATTACAAAAGGGTCGGCTTTAAATGTTTACAAAACATGAGATTAGGTAGCCCAACTTTCAGAAGCCATAACTTTTGAACCGTAGCTCCGATTGGCTATTATAACCACTTTTTGGAAAGGGGAGATCGCGATCTATAGTCCTTGACTAGCGAAGCGCGAGTCAGCCAAGGGTCCAAACTCAATCTGGAGCCTCTAAGGTCCTAAAAATTGAGCTCAAAGGTTTTGCACCCTAAAATCTCAACAGTAAATCCTTAATAACTTCACCAATACAGATGATTTGGTAATGAAATTCAACTGACATTCTTATATGACTAAGATGAACCTTCACCTGGAAAATTAGAACATTTTGAGTTCAAATGACCAACTTACTAAAAATAGTAAGTTTCCAAAAATAGAAGCTTTGTACAAAATAGCCCTTATTGAAT
>MU223789.1:487102-511440 GCA_018584345.1 Thuja plicata
GGCTCAATCATGCTTTCAGCTTCATTTCTTTCTGCATATTCATCAATTCTAACATTTGCACTTTCCATAATTTTGTTAGTGTTAGAATTCAAACATTTGTACGCCTTACTCTTAGTAGAATATCCAAGAAATATGCCTTCTTATCCTTTAGCATCAATTTTACCATTTCTGTTATCCTACAGTATAAAACATTTTCTCCCAAAGACCTTAAATTAACTTACAGTAGGTGCATATCCATACCATAGCTCATAAGGTGTAGAATTTGTATCTTTCTTGACTTGTACTCTATTTAGGGTATAAAGAGTTGTACTTACAGCTTCTCTCCAATATTTATATGCAACATTTTTCTCCATCATTAATGTTCTAGCACAGTCCATGATAGATCAATTTCTTCTTTCAGCTATACCATTCTATGGCGGCGTCCTAGGTGCTGACATCTGTCTTTTTATCCCTCGGTCATTGCAAAACCTGTTAAACTCATTAGAAATAAACTCTCCTCCTCTGTCAGATCTTAGACATTTCAAACTCTTACTTGTTTCCTTTTCAACTTTTTCCAAGTACCACTTAAATAACTGAAATGCATCAGATGTTTCTTTGAGAAACATAACAGTCATCATCCTAGAGTAGTCATCTACAAATAGAATAACATATTTGTCTCCATAGTAACTTTTCTCACCAATAGGTCCACAAAAGTTAGTATGAACCAATTCCAAAATATTCTCAGAAGTATGAGTTTTTCTTTTAAAACTAGATTTAGTCATTTTTCCCAACTCACATTGCTTACACATTGCATTCTCAGGTTTCTTTAACTTAGGCAGCCCTCTAACCTTTTTCAATTTACTTATGCTTACCAATTTATCAAAGTTAACATGACATAGCCTCTTATTCCATAGCCAAACATCATTATATTGTGCAAACAAGCATGTCTCTTCAGCTAAGTATAGATAGAACAAGTTACCTTTTGTTTTCTCACCACCTCCAACTAATTCTCCATTGGCATCATAGATCTTTGCTTTCTTGTGATGGAATTCAACTCTGCAACCAGAAGTGTTCAGCTGTGAAACACTCAATAAGTTATACTTAAGATCATCAACCCAGTATACATCATCACATCTAATCTTATTATTCAATTGAATTGATCATTTCCCTTTGACTCTACAAGGTGTATCATTACCAAACTTAACATATCCACCTTTGCATTGATCTAATGTTTCAAATTTGTCCTTAACACCAGTCATGTGATGTGAACAACCACTGTTAATAATCCAAGGATCACCTTTACTCATATAAGAAATTAGTGTAGTTTTCTCATCATCATCAGAATCATCTTTCATTGCAACATACACTACTTCTATGTCATTTTCATCAGATTTGTCATATTCACTGTCAGAAGCTTCTTCAGCTATATAGCAAGATTTCTTACCTTTTTCTTTGTAGTCCTTGTACTTTTTGTAATCTCGATCATCCTTTCTGTCCTTGTATTTTCTGTCCCTTCTTTCATCCTTCTCATTCTTGTCAGGACATCTAGCAGCAATATGACCAACTTTGTTACAAGAAAAAAAAATAATAGGAAGTTTACCTTTGAATTTTCCTTTTCCTCTTGCTAGTCTTCTTGCCATAAGTGCCTCAAGTTCTTCTAGATCATCATCTGAGGTGTCACTTTCACTATCCACACATTTCTTTCCTTTCTTATATTTGTTGATGACCATCTTGCTCATGATAGTATCTTCATCAATGGCTCCCTTAGCTCCTCTAATAACATTTACAACTTCCTTTATCCTATCATAGTATTGCACTATATTTTCTCCTTCTTGCATTTTTAAATCATCAAACTTACCTCTCAAGATTTCAAATTTGGATCTTAGTATATTTGTATCACCTTCATAGATGGTTGCAAGGGCATATCACATCTTCTTTGTGCTTGTAAAATATTTGATGTCCTCAAATTCATGATAGTTCAGAGATGATGCAAGTTCCAGCTTTGCTTTATTATGTTCATGCTTCTCTCTTAGTTGTGTAGCATTCAGAACTCCAGTAGGGGCTACATATTCTATTTCAATATGTCATTTAGCAGAATCACCAATACTATCCAAGTGAAGTTTCATCAAACTTTGCCATGCAGGAAAGTTTTCCTTGTTGATCTTCGGTCCATCCCTTTTATACATCTTGATCTTTATCTATGAGTACCTTCAAACTTTTCAAGAGAACAAGGATCTAATACCAATTGTTAATATGAATTTAGAATAACTGAGAGGGGGGGGGGGTGAATTAGTTATCCTCAGGTCTAGATGTGCCCATATAAAACTTTAAATCAACTTCAACAACTTAGATATGCTCGGCAACAATAAACAATAAAAGTGTGCAGTTTACTATGCTAATGAAATAAGCTTGCAGAAACTTAACATTAAAATACAATAATAAAATTCACACATTTTGACACCATGATTTAATGTGGAAACCCAATATGGTAAAAAGCACCAGTAACATGCTACCAAAATTTGACTCTTCTAAAGTGATGCCCTGTGAGGAGCCAACCCTGTTAAAGGTTACAAAAAACACTGTCAAATGTGACCTGCTTAAAGGATTTAATCACCCTGTTAGAAGTGGCCTTGTTAGAGGACTTAAAACATTCCAATATGAATGTCACCTTTTTCAAAGGATTTATACAATGACTGTTAGGTCAATCTGGTTAAAGGATTTGAACTGATACAATGGTTAGAAAGTAAGAAGCGGGTGTGATCTGATACATACAACTTACTTTTCAAATCCAGATCTAGTTTCATCTCTAATGTTAATTCACTACGTGGCCTCCATTTTCATCTCAAACTTCAGATCTGCTTGGAAATCTGTCAAGCAATCTTTCTTTGCTTCTCTACTCAGCCTTCTCTGCTAGATCTTTCCAATTAGTCAATTAACCATGCAACACTTTGCATTCAACTTCTCCTTACACTTGGATACTATAGCAATAACCACAGTAGGTTATATTATACCTCTTCATCTAGGTCAGATAAATCTTTTACTGCTTAATCAAGATCATAGATCTTAGGTTAGGTCAGATCCAACGGATCTTTCCATATTTAAATTTAATTTATTCCTCCAATACAGTCATTAATTAAACATTGAATATATGTGCTAATAATGGTTTCCCATGCATTAAATGAATATGGATCAATCTTAATTAATAATGCATATCCCAATAAAATCAATTATGTCAGCCATAGATCTCAAATCTCATCAATAATCAAAATACTGTTGCTCAGATTTTCATTGTCTCCCTTGGCATTTCACTGGTGCTCGACATCATCTTTTCTCTGCTTGGCATCACCTTTCACTTTTCTCAGCATTGACTTTGCTTTTCTCGGCATTGACCTTCCAGTGAACTGTCAGTGCAAGATAAACAACGTATCACTTTGCCAAAGTGCCAAATGATCAAGTACCCTAGTGTATACTCATAACTCAACCATTTCCTTCGTCTTCTTGTTATCCCATTATTTTCAAATCTTCATCAATCAATGGATAAGGTACTCAAACATACAACGATAGTCTCACCAGTTAAGGTTTGACATCAATGACAAAATAACAATTGTCTACATTGTAGAAATCTTTCCAAAAAATTCTTCTTTGATTGTATATTTGGTTTCTAATTAGAGTCATCTGATGAAGTACTACATTCCTTTGTTGAATTTATCATTCCTTGACTATAGCATACGTTGTTGTTTATAACTAAATGTTATAATATCCCTTTATTAATACTGTACATGTGATCCTCATATCTTCTCTGGTGATTTTAATTCCTCTTGCTTCTAGTTATTGCATTGACTTTTAAATTTGACATAAAATAGATTTCTTACATACATCATAGAAGACGTATATGGCTTCCTTTTAGTTTACCCATTGGATTTTAGCTATGTATAGCATTATGTAGTAGTATGTATACCCTTTCTAAGATGCTCATATTTTCAAATGTTAAATATTCTTATTAGCAAAATTGTAACCATGTAAGGGTTATTGATGGCGATTGTCTCATTTCCTGTAGAAACTTTGTGAAAGACTTGCTTTTACTACTACACATAACAATATGTTTTCTCCCTAACTCTTCTTGGGTATTATTCCCCAAATAACTCTTCATGGGTTTTATTTTTTGAGACATAAAGTAATATGTTAACTACCTTTTCTTTATGTCTCAAACAATAAATCGTCTGGTTCTACAAGGTTATTTCTATTTATTAGAATTTGATCATATACTATAGATGATAAGATCTCACTATGGTAGCATTGTTTTATCATGTCATTGTTATATATAACTTAACCATTTCCTATAGAATTATCTCATAAACCATGTGGATACCTTCATTACTGATAAATACCTTAAATTTATAATGAAGCACTTTCCTTAAATCATAAATTAAATGATGATTGTGCCTTCATTATATTCTTTCTTTAAAAATGCATCTTGGATCTTCATGCTTGTAGTAGATGATACTCCACACTGTATTTATCTTATTGTATTTATATGAAATCATACACTCGATCAATGCTTAAGTTCTTGATAACACAATACTTTGAAATTGTTAGTGCAAAAAATAAATTTTCTTATGTTGAGATTCCATGTCTCTCTACAAAAAAACATGTTACTCCTCTCATGATAAGACCTTACTGTCTCTCATGCAACCATGAATTAAAATGAAGGAAAATATTATGATTTAATCCTTGCACTATTAGTAATGTAAACCTAACTGTTAATCTCTAATTTTTGTTGATGATTAGTGACAAACACTTAGTCATTCACTTAGGCAGTTTTAGTTGGCTATCACTATGGCTGAGCTAAAACTATGCAAGGCCGAGAAACATTGTTGAGCAGTTTTCAGTTTGCCTAGTTACATTGCCGAGCTGAGTAGGATACAGAGATGTTAAGTGCTAAGTGACAGAGAATTCAAGTGCCGAGAATAATAGTTTTTGTATACATGTCTGGAATGATACAAACTTCGAGGATAAGTGATCTGGCCGACTTGTATAAGCATTTTGGGTTGACTTATCTATGCATTTAATATTCTTCTACGGAGTTAGTTATGCATTTAATTATTTTATCCTATGCATGATCTATTGTAAACATTAATTGTAATACCATCAATGTATGGGTATTAGATCTTGATCATTGATCTAGATCTCGCTATCAGATTTGAATGGATATATTAGATTGCTTCTAAACCCTATTTTGTAAGAGTAAGGATAGAGCAGACGAAGTGTCTAGAGACTGCATTTTGAAGTGAAATGCACAGAGGTTTATTTTGTTAAGAAGCAGAGATCAAGTAGAGTGACAACACAGTGAACAATAGAGTAAAGTTATATTAGATTGTGAGATCTTAGAAGGTACTGGAAAGATGAGATCCATCATCAAAATCAGAGTGCATACTGAAGGATCAATACTTGAGACATTCTAATCATTGTATCAGGTGAAAATCTCTTAACAGAGTGGTTCTAGTAGACCTTTCTTTATCTCCTAATAGAGTGCTTACTTTATTTTAAGTTCAAATCCTTTCACAGGGTAGGTTGTAATGATATTTAGCTCTTAACCGGGTAGAACTTTAACAAAGTAGATTACATTTTGTAATGAACTTTTGTAGCTTTAATGGGCACACTTCATTATTGCAGTAGTGGAGAATTTTGTGGGTGTCATCCCCACTCTAGTTTTGCCTATTTGGGTTTCTGGGTTACCAAGTTATTGTGTTATGTGTTATTTATTTCATTGTGTAGATGCTATCTAAGATTACATTAGATTCATATATGTATGAATGTTGATCAGTTTGTTTTAAGTGTTTAAATTTGAAGATTTGAATCAGCCCCCCCCTCTCAGTATCTTTCTTTCCCGTTATTGTATTTCCAAAAATTGGTATCAGAGCTCAGTTCTCTAAAAAGGGTCATAATCAGCTTGAGAATATAGATCCTGAGATGGAGATCTACAAGATGGGTATAGTCATTGAGAATCAAAATATTGATATTCAGCTAGCACTACAACAGCTTGAGACTGCAAGACAAGAATTAAAGAAGTACTTGACTGCAAGGAAAGATTTGGCCAAACTAATGAATGACACTCATTATCAGGAAGAGGACACCACAAATCTATTTCAGATTGGAGATTCTACTGAGAGCGATGCATCAATAGAAGATCTACTAAAAAATAATAGCGCGCTATGTGAAGAAGTCAGAAACTTGAAAAAGGAACAAGAATCCCAAACAATAAGAATGTGTGAAGTTGTTGAGAAGAAAAAGAAAGCCAAAGATGACAAGGCTATGGTAGAAGAAGACAAAATAATGATGACTACCAGACTTAATGAAAGAACACATGATGTACAAACAATGACATTCAATCAAGTGGACATGGAAAATCAACTACTACTTGTGAATCAGGAGACCAGCAGGAAAGACTTGGAGATTGTAAATCTTAGATCTGAGAACAGTCAATTGAAAGATGAATTGAGATCTAAGAAAGAACTTAATAACAGAGTGAATGATCCGAGTGCAACTATGAGTTACTTTGAACAACTGGTGGAAGCATCAAGAAGACCTAAAGATTCTTCTGGATTAGGTCACACTGAACAACATTCAACCACTGAAGATGGAGAATCATCTAAGATAGGTGAAAGATGGTATGCAAAGCCAAGAAACAATAAACCTATTTGCCACCACTATGGGAAACTAGGTCATACAACAAACATTTTCTAAAGCAAGAATGGTAAGTCCAATCTGAAAACTAACTTTAATGGTTATTGCTTTAACTATAATAAGTTTGGACATCAAGCACGTGAATGTAAGATAAAGGCAAGAAAAACACCTAGACTCAATGGTAATTGCTATAACTATCACAAATATGGTCATAGAGCACAAGATTATAGATCTAAAGGTAAACAACAATGGACATCAAAGGTACACGAGAAATCACCAAGAAAAGGCAATACTTACAATTGGGATTATAATACATGGCAGAGTTTTCATTACTATGGTGAGTATGGACATGTTCTAGAAAAATGCATAAGGACACATTTCAGAGGAAAATCTAAAATTTGGATGAATGGAACCTAGTTTGTCACAGTTGTCTGAAAATTGGTCATACAAGGAAAGATTCTAAGACTAGGGTACCTGCTCCTAGTGTTGAGAAAAATAGAGCACAGATGAACAAGACATGGGTTAAGAAGTCTGAACCATGCAGCAGTGAAGGTAGTGAAGGTGAGGTCACCCAATCCAATGGATCAGGTGATCACATTATCACCAACTAAGAAAAAGAGGTATGTATGAAACTATATCTAAAAACTCTTATCTTACATTAGTTCCTAACATGCAATGTACAAAAGTCCATATTTGCATATGATAAGATGCACCAAGACATTTTTTTTTAAAAAACAAATGCTGAGTTGAGCCAATTTCACTATAGGTGCCGAGCACCAATCATGGACACTAAGGCTGACTTCTTTAGTGAGTGACGAGTTTTGTTGGCTGAGTAAGTTTTATGATGGCCGAGTGTAGTAAGTCGAGTGGGATGCAAGTTGTGTGAAAGCTGAGGATAGCTGGCTTGCACTAACCCAATGGGAAGAACATTCATTGCTTACCTACTTTGACCTTTTGAAGTCTATAAAGGATGAACATTTGACACTTCATTTTTACCTTGCGATTTTATTTTTTACGGAGCGATTGAAGTAATTTGCAAAATTGATCTTAACGGAGTTAGCATCAAAAATTTCATCAGCATGTTGTCGACAAACATAAGGTGAATAGTGCGAAGAGCTACGTGCTGAGGTACTCCATTTTTCATCTTTTGAACCCTAATTTCAAGATTATGGCTGTAATTTCTTCTGCATCAGCTACGTGTATGGAGGGAGAACAACAATAAATTTAGTTAGTACAAAGTGATGAATGTGAACCTCTCAAATTTTGATCCATTCCTGAAAGTGTGATTTGAAGTGATTTAACAAGAGCCCTCTCATCCATTCCACCCAAGGTACTTATGATTCATGATGTTCAATCATGTTATATGGTTAAGATTGGTGAAGTAGGTGATAGTGAAATAAGGAAATCCTATAGCAAATTGTGTGTCAATGGAGTTATGAAGGTAGAATTCAAACATGTAGCTGACAAAGGGTTAACTCATGCCCTAGATTTTCCACAAGGTTTCAAAGATGAATGGATTAAGGTTATCCTTAGCCAAGTTCATGACATTTGCATGTGGTTGGATAATGGACAGTCAAGATCACCAAAAGCATGATTCATCGAGTGACTAGATATCCTATAGTGAACAAAAAATGGACAATGAGAGATAACAACAAAGAAGAAATTACATTGAACACTGGAGCCATATGAAACAATAGAGTTATGACTATCTCTACAATTACAGACCTAGAAATTAATTTTGGAGTAAGAGTAATAGCACATAAGTTCTATCAGTCGAGAAAATTGGATAGTGTTCCTTGTACAGCTGTTGATCAGGCATGGAAAATTGTTAAGAAAAATCAGACATATGATCTTTCTAAGCTACAGCAGACACAATTAGCCGAGAACCTAGCATCAATCAGAAAGGCTAAGATCTCATCATGTAAGTTTGGTTCCTTACTAGTCTGTTTATTTTTCTACATTCAGGATACATTTCCTATACTAGGAAATATTGTTTGGAAAAAGGATAGACCCATTACAGTTCAAATTAGTGAATATATTGAGAAACTAGGAAGTAATTTCAATAGCATTATGGGGAGCTATTTTGTAGAAATCAAGAAGAGAATGAGATTAAGGACTAGAATTCCTAAGTCACTAGTGGAGAAGCACTATGAGGAAATTTGTTTTCTAGTTGATACATATAACACTTATATCTAGGCTGTAACACCTGGGATAACATGCTTAGAACCATTTCCATATGAAATTAACATTGATGAAGCATCAGCTGCCATCATTGCACTCCTAGCTGAGGAAATTGATACTACAATAGAGAGATTTGGAAATTTTGATGAAGCTAAAGCTAAAATTTCTAGAAGCTTGAATGAGGGAACTATGGAAAGGAAAAGAAAGAAGATTGTGAAAAATATGAAGAAAATGGTTGGTTTAGGTAGTGATGAAGAACCTGAGGATGCACCTTTAGGCTTGACCACTGGACAAGGTGAGGGTATATCTATAGAGGAGGAAGTGAGTGCATCAAAAGAGGTCACTACGAAAGATACGGGAAAAAGACCATCAATTGTCATAGTAACCAAGCCAAGCAAATCCAAACCTAAGGTTACACCTCCTACAGCTAATCATTTGAGGACTAGAGCATCTACTGTTACTTCTCTAGTAGAAGTACAAACAAAAGTGTATGGTAAGAGGAAAGTTACAGAACGTAGTTCTGGAAAGGAAGCTAAGGTTGCTCCTAAGGCTGAGCTGAGTAAGCCAGCAAAGAGACCAAGAAGGAGATTAAATTTGGGGACAAATAGTGATGAGGAAAAGACAGAAACTGATGAACCCAGTAACATACCTACAACACAATTCAGGAAACTAGCTAGTATTGATGAGGTATGTGACACTTTGAGGAATTCAGCAGGGTTAGCAACTTTTAAGCTCATTAAGTATGAGAAATTGAATAATGTGGATAGACATAAAGTTCAGGAAGCACTCTTGGACATGATGAGTACTTTCAAATTAACTCCTACAGAGATAGGAAATCATGTGCCAAATGAACTATATGATTTCTTGTTAAGAAAATGGGAATTTGCACTTGCCACAGAGAGATAGATTAGGGAAGGAACTCTAGCCCAGGTAATACCTAAGTTAACTTCTAAGAAAAGAGCCAAATTCATTAAGGATTACAAGAATAGGTTTATTCCTAAACTCAGAGGCTATGTTGTTCTGAAAAATGATATTGAAGGTGTAGTATAGCAAAGCACAAGGATTTGGAAGGAAATCTTTGGACAAGCTATTCCAAAAGGTAAGAAATATGTTGAAGGGACATCTGAGAAAAAGACAAAAGAAGTTGAAGGGAAGACTACCCCTAAACTACAGATAACTCAAGATCAAATTGCCATAGAACAAGACAAGACCAAAGATGCATTAGATGCAACAAACTCTATTGATCTGACTGTAGACAGTCCTATGGATTTTATAGTTGATGATCCAAGCAATTTGAATGCCGAGGAACAAGATATGTCGTGTGGTAAATACACTGATTTGCCTATTAAGGAAACAGATACTGAAGAAGGAAAAACCACAACATCTGATGAGATAATTGAAGTTGTCAATGAACAGAAAAGTGAAGAGAAGCAACAAGCAAATGAAMAAGAGGTAACTTCACAGAATCCACCTATTTTAGAGGTTGTGAAAATAGTTTTAGATAGTGGAGTAGTGATAACAAATACTATTGATAAGCCTAAAGAAGAAGAGGCAATGCAAGTGTTGGTTGATCTACCACACTCTGCATCATCCACTCCTATAGGTCCTAAAATTGGTGGTATGCCCAATCCACAGACAATACTAACAGAATTAAAAGAAGCATTGGATATTGACACTGTCAAAGGAAAAGGTATTATGTTGCCGAGCATATGTTCTCCAGAGTTGAAGAAGAAGAAAATTTTGAATAAGTCTCAGATTCTAGATGTAACATTAGATGAGGTCATTGTGATTCCACAATGGGATCCCAATGAGTTATCTTTTGAACAAATAGGGACTCTTCAAGAATTACTTAAGAGAAAGAAGAGACTGGAAGAGTTTAAGATAGAACAAAAACAAAAGCAGGTGTTGCATGACATCAAAGACACATTTGCAAAGGCTTTTGACTTAGAGGATGAAATGCCTCAAGCTCCAATTATTGATCAGCTAGTCAACATTGTATAGAAGGTAACTGATGAGGACATAGACATCAATGAAATGCTTCTACAATGGTCCAGGAGAATATTTGAGAGCAAAATTCTAGAGAAAATCTTAGAAGAGATTGCAACAAAATAGGTTGAACTTTCTATTCTTGTAGAAACTTTAGAGAAAGTTACAGCCAATGTTTATTCTTTGTATAGGAAATTATGTGATGTTGAAATTTTCACAAAGGATAATCTACAGCTTGTCGAGAAGCTATAGTTAGATTTGAGATCAACTGGTACTACTTTGGGTAAATATACTACCTCTAGTTCTTTACATCTTACTAAGTTGATAAATGCACAACGGAGAATAGTCGAGCTTATGGCTGAAGATGGTCGAATAAGGGCTAAATTGATAACTATTCAGACAAGCCTGTTGCCTCACTTGGAGGTAGTACAAAAGGAACTTTCAATTGCAAAGGAGTTATCACAGAGCAGTGCAAATCTATCAATTGTAGAAATTTTAGTGAGTCTAGCTACCGAGCTAGAAATAAAATTGGAAGTTATGAAGATTGCTAAGGAAATCTGGGATACTACATTTGAATCTACCCTGTAGCTTCATAACCAATTTTTGGATAAGTACAACTTAACCCCACCAGCAATCAATGACAAAAACAAGGGGGAAGATGGTAAGGAAGTTGGAAAGGATACAACATGATACATCAGTACAGAATAGGTACACTTGTATATAATTTTTGAAGGCATGTAAACTTTTTGTATGGATTATTTTTGAGTATATTCCTAGGGGGAGTACTTAGTATACTTAGGCAATATTTTGATGAATGGAAGTAATGATAAGTATTTTTGCCACTAATATCAAAAGGGGAGATTGTTAATCTCTAAGTTCTATTGATGATTAGTGACCAACACTTAGCCATTCACTTAGGTAGTTTTAGTTGGCTATCAGTGTGGTCAAGCTAAAACTATGCAAGGCCGAGCAACATTGCTGAGAAGTTTTCAATTTTCCTAGTTACATTTCTGAGCTGAGTTACATTGTCGAGCCGAGTAGGATATAGAGATGTTAAGTGTCGAGTGATAGAGAAGTCAAGTGCTGAGCAGAACAATTTTTGTATACATGTATGGAATGATACAAACTTTGAGGATAAGTGATCTGGCCGACTTGTATAAGCCTTTTGGGCCAACTTATGTATGCATTTAATATTCTTCTACAGAGTTAGTTATGCATTTAATTGTTTTATCCTATGCATTATCTATTGTAAACATTAATTGTAATACCATCAAGGTATGGGTATTAGATCTTGATCATTGATCTAGATCTCGCTATCAGATTTGAACAGATATATTAGATTGCTTCTAAACCCTATTTTGTAAGAGTAAGGATAGAGCAGATGAAGTGTCTAGAGACTGCATTTTGAAGTGAAATGCATAGAGGGTTATTTTGTTAAGAAGAAGAGATCAAGCAGAGTGAAAACACAGTGAACAACAAAGTAGAGTTATATCAGATTGTGAGATCTTTGAAGGTACTAGAAAGAGGAGATCTATCATCAACATCAGAGTGCATAATGAAGGATCAATACTTGAGACATTCTAATCATTGTATCAAGTGAAAATCTCTTAACAGAGTGGTTCTAGTAGACCTTTCTTTATCTCCTAACAGAGTGCTTACTTTATTGTAAGTTCAAATCCTTTCACAGGGTAGATTGTAATGATCTTTAACTCTTAACTGGGCAGACCTTTAACAGGGTAGATTACATTTTTTAGTCAACTTTTGTAGCTTTAACAGGCACACTTTATTACTGTAGTAGTGGAGAATTTTGTGGGTGTCATCCCCACCCCAGTTTTACCTATTTGGGTTTCTGGGTTACCAAGTTATTTTGTTATGTGTTATTTATTTCATTGTGTGGATGCTATCTGAGATTACATTAGATTCATATATGTATGAATGTGGATCAATTTGTTTTAAGTGTTTAAATTTGAAGATCTGATTCACCCCGCCCCCTCTTAGTATCTTGCTTTCCCATTATTGTATTTCCAACACTAAAAATATATGAATATTGTTGTAGAAACTCTAAAATAATAGTGAATCAATACCTTATATGTGCTCCTATGATTTTTTCTAACCTAATTTGCCTCTACTATGATACCTTTTTTATTGAATATACTACCTTCAAATGATTTTTATGCACCTATCATGATTTTTGTCCTTAGAGATACGTTATTTGATATTTTGAGCCATTGTAGTACTTGGAAACTTCATTATGTTAACAATGACAACATATAAATGTTTCTTTGTGTATGTTGATTGCACTTGAAACATTATTATTTCCATGTATTCTTGTTCACTAATTGTATCTTTTATGGCATTCCAATATTCCTTCATGCATGATGCGTGTAGCTATTCATGTGAATTCACTTGTGATCTGTTCCTTTATTGTTTATTGATCATGGAAGAAACCCTGATATGCATATGGTTTTATATCACAAAGAATATGAAATATCTCTTTTTAAGAACTGAATGTTATTCCCTTAATATATATGTATTTTTCATATCTTGTATGATTCATTGATTTTTGGATTTTCATTTTATTTTCTTCTTGTGCTTCTCATTTATGATCTATCTTGTAGTAGTGGACCAAAAGGTTTCATATCATAGTGATATGTCCCTTTAATGGTCTATCACATTTTGTGGATCTGAAATGTTTGATAAATACTAAACTAAAAGTTTTCATATCATAATTATATGTTTCTTTAATAGCTTAACATTTATGCATTCTTGTAGCTGCACAAGACACAAACTTGTTAGTTAAACATGTGATTCATATCAGCTCCTTCACTTTCTTTTTATATCCCTTGTATTACATGTAACTAAAAGTACACTTGCGTGATAGTTGATTTTTAGAGATAGGGTCTAGATCTTTCATTTCTATAACGCAATGTTTGCAACCTTGCAGGTAACTTGAAGACACAAAACCACCTCTTGAAGCCAAATAATCCAAGATGCAACATAGTCCATAATTCCATAGGCAGTGATGGATCTTTACCCCTTTTCTAGACCTTGACTTCTATACTTGTTTATTTTCCTTGGAAATATGCTTTAACAATTATCCCACAGCTTGTGTGAGTCATTACTTTCTATTTCCATTCAAATGAAATGAAAAAATAATTGTAACCTATTTTGCAATCGATGTACCTCAGTTGTACATTGTTTCTTTGTAAGAAGAAATCAAACATCTAAAAAGTATTGTTGCATCATAAAGTGTGAAATTTCTTTTCATTTACAAATATGTTTCAGTTGTACTTTTAATGGAGAAAAGAGAACTTTGGTCTTTTAAAAACTGATCACTGCATGATAACTAAAGATTTTATTTTGTAACTCAATTAAATGCAATGACTTAGGAAAAGTAGAATAAAATGAACATTTTCACCTAATAATTTAAAAACTGAACCATCTTGACAATTTGAACGATGTAGTGAAAATTGGTAACACCTAAGCGAGATCATCTTCAGATGCATCATCTAGTGCAGGGAGTGGTGTTGAGCCATATAGAACCATTGGCCTCCCCATACCATAAGAATTACAAGATCTTTCAGTATCTGAGCGTCAAAATGATATATCATTTTATTTTCTCGAGGACCTTCTACATGCGTATTTATTTATTACATCGAGCCTTCACATATCAATACAAGGTGTTAGAGATTTATTTAGTCTCATATCCTATAGTACCAGTAACCCAGTCCACTTAAATTCATACACAACACTCACATGACTCTACATGGCATGACCCACCCAAATATCCCTTCGCAGCTATACAGGAGGATATACGAGCTAACTAGGTCCATATCACACTTGATGACCTAGAGATATTTGAGCAACATTTACAGGGATTAAGTCAGATAGGTTAGATGAAGTCATATGGGTCAGATGGGGCATATGGATATGTTACTATAGTCAAACTCTACACCAATCCCCTCTCAAATGCACAACCCCCTATACTCCTCATTACTAAAGAGGGTTAGCACTATAGATGGTATGCTTGATGTAGCTTTCATGGAGGATATGATGGTAGAAAATGACCCTTCTATACTTGACACCCATGTATTTAACAAAATTTATTTTAACATGAATGTACTTATTTAATTTTTAGTTTAAATTGTACATAGTTCAATTATTTGTAGTCACATCTACTAACAGGTATATATATATTTTGTAGACACAGTTAGTTCACATTACCCCTAGCCTGGGGTCAGAGCATGTGCATAGGAGAGATTCAGTTGACATGACACCTTCTAGTGGGAAGGTAATTTTTAAATACTTAAACATGTGTGTACATGTATTTATATGTTTATATACATGTTGTACATGCATACATGTTCTTTTTACTTGAAATTTTTTTACATTATTATATACTTATACATAACAAGTTGTTGTACTAAATTTACAGGGGTTAGTTGCAGCACATTCATCAGAGAAGGACACTCATTCAGAGGGTCACTCAATTCATATGTGTCATGATGACCTAACTTAGGATGTTGCATCTCTGGTGCTACTAGAACTATACATTTCATTATTATATTCTTGACATGTGTGTTTACAATTTGACATATATTTGTATACACTGGACGCAGACATATATGATTTATGTGTTTATGCTTTACATCTAGATACGTGCTTATTTATGTGTTGTTTATATTTGATATGATGCCTTTATCTAGATTTTTAGATCTATATTCATGTGTACACATATTTATCTAGATGATTATTTTTATTATTCTTATTTACATGTGTTTAAATCTAGATACATTTTACATTTATTTATTTGTATATTTGATCTTTAAACCTAGATATTTTACACATGTTTATGATGAGATCAAGACATACATGTGTTTATGATGTTTAACATGTGTAAATAATACATAAATTAGTAATGTCTTACATGTGTTTAAGTTTGTATATATGATATTTTTCTCGATGCGTTACATGCATTTATTTGTATATAATGGTACTTATCTAGATGTTTATCTTGTGTTTATCTAGATACATTTTACATGTATTTATTTTCATATATGATGTTTATCTAGATGTTTTACACGTGTGTTTATTATGATCAAGACATATATGTGTTTATGGCATTTGACATGTGTAAATAATACTTAAATTAGCAATATTTTACATGTGTTTAGGTTTGTATATATGATGTTTACTTAGAAGTTTCACATGCATTTATGATGATTCACGTTTAAATATCTAGATTAGAATCAATACATCAATTAGTCAATTCCACACACTTTATTTCACTAATACATCCTCTTAAGACAACAACAAATTAATATATAGATTAATATGCTTGAATTTGTCAATTGAATACATCCCCTTAAGACATCAAAATGTAAATTATTTAATTAAATACATCCCCTTAATACATGCATTTAAACTATTTAAGGTCATTTAAGAAATTTAATCTTCCTCTGATTGATTTAACCTCTTTAATACATTGAAAAATATACACGAACCAAAATTATCTTCTTTAAAAAAATGTGAATTATCATTGATTATGTTTTTAGAAAAAATGAAAAACAAATAATACCCGATTGATCAATCACGACCAAAAAAATAAATCTGACTGACCTAGCTTGGGCGAGCATGGGCAGTTAGAAATTTCACGTCATTTGTTGCATAATTGTTTGTTCCGCACATGTTTAGGTGAAAGCCTTTGTGTTTGGTCGAACCCACTTTTCTCAAAGACTTCTTTGTGTGAAGGCCACTGTTATGGGCTTCTCCCCCAAAGCCAACTTGTTTCTGCAAATTTTTGGACTTTGAAGCTCTAGATAAAGGCCCAAATAGAACAATCTTGAGAAACCCAAATGCAAGATGGTGCTACTCAAAAAAATATGTTCAATGATTATGATTTTAATATATATTGAGTTTAATATAAATTTGTATTTTCAGTTTTATTAAATATAGGTTTCTCACCATATAACAACTTATATGTTCAAGTACCTGGGGACAACAAAGATTGCATTGCGGGTTTCACTAGCCTGGTAAGCAATTTGATTGATGATAATGATAATTTGAAAAAACAAGTAGATATTATGAAGGCAGAGATTAATATTCCCAAAAGTATGGGAATTGGGGAAAAATCAGTGGCTGTATGTCTGGATGAAATGAAAGAAGTTGTAGGGAACTCAGAAGGCCAGGCGAAGTTTGTTAATAAAGTGGGGATAATGGAGAAACAAATCATAGATATCAAAGATAGGGCTGAGAAAGATGACAGTTCTATGCAGATCATGAATTTGACTACAAAGGTGGAGAGATTGGAGGCTACAATTAAAAAAATAGGGGAGAAATGTTTGATGAGTCTCAAAGATTACTGTGGCCATGTGCAGATATTGATGGAAAAATTGGAAAAGGATAACAAGGATAAGGATTGCAGAGAAATAAAGGAGGCTATTGGACCGGGCTCATGCACCAGAGCTAGTACAAAGAATAAAATCCCTAAGGAGGACAAAGACACTGCAAAACTAAAAGAAACAGTCAGCAACATGCAGGTTATGGTCGTCAAAGCAGAGGAACTTATGCAGGGANTTGATGAGTCTCAAAGCTTACTGTGGCCATGTGCAGATATTGATGGAAAAATTGGAAAAGGATAACAAGGATAAGGATTGCAGAGAAATAAAGGAGGCTATTGGACCGGGCTCATGCACCAGAGCTAGTACAAAGAATAAAAGCCCTAAGGAGGACAAAGACACTGCAAAACTAAAAGAAACAGTCAGCAACATGCAGGTTATGGTCGTCAAAGCAGAGGAACTTATGCAGGGAATGTAGCTTTCCTTTTTGTTGTCCCTTAGGGGTTTTTTGTTGTCACTATTTTTATTGATGTTTCTGTGGGACAATTTTGGCTCGGTTGTTTGTTTTTTGTTTCCTTTCCTTTTTGGGTGCCTTGGCAGAGTTGTTTCTACTCTTTGTTGAATATCTGTTTTAAACTCTTTTTAGGTTTTAGGTCCTTGTAAAACCTGTTGAACTTTAATACTTTGTAAAGTTTTTGGGTCCTTGTAAAACCTATTTTTACTTAATCAGAACTTATATGTTCAACACTTATGGAAAAATAGTAAAATAGGTAAACAAAATTATGAAAAATATCTAGACAATAGTAATTTATGTTTTCTTTCTAACAAAAAAATAAAAAAATAATTTCGATATATACATAACAAGTTAGGGGCTACTAAATAAACCTGTCTAAATTATAGTTAATTCCACTTCAAAAATTAATAAACTATAAAATGTTGAACCAAATCAAATCAAACCAATTGGATACACTAGATATTGGTGTTATAAACTTAAATTCAAAAGAATTACATTTTTTATTCTTTTTAGAAAAAAATTGTGCTCAACTAAATGAATTTCACTCTTTAAAAATGTTGTTTTTTGATAAAAAGTAGTTTTTGAACAAGATGGTAAAATGGGTACAAATCAATTCCAAAAAATAAAAATAAAAAACAATATTTAAAATCTACACATTAAATTCTAAAAATCACTAGTTTACATCATTTTCAAATTCCTAATGGTTTTGCAGCAATAGGTGTCTAAAAGTGATTTTTTTAGAATGTTCATTTTAGCATCAAAGTTGGCAAAAAAGTGGAACACGCTATTGTGGGACCACCTTATGAACTTCCTCTCATTAAACCAACAGAATCATCCAAACTTTTGCCTAAATCCTATGATTATAAATCCTTTTCTCCAATAACATCATCAACCCAACCATGATACTAAGAAGTATTATAGGTTGAAACATCTTGTCCAAGATCTCATTGATTCCAATGTCATAACTTGTAAGGGTGTTAATAGTCAAGGAAAAAATCCATTTCCCCTTCGAACCAAAACTTGAAAATCTATACTAATATCTTTTCTTCCCATTCTACTAACATAGTTAAAGTCATCCATCCCTTTCCTTCTTCTTCTAACCATATTGTTAAGTCTAGGGAACCCACAACCATGAACATTAAAAACACATGTCATGAGGCCCACAATGTTTTCAATCTTATTGATCAGTCCAAACCCAAACCTAACCCAAAACCTAAACCTTGCATTACATTTTATCTTAAGGAGACTATTAAGTCACATAGTGGTCTCCTTTACATTGTTGCAAATATTAATAATATGCCCTCCCATGGAGTGTTTGTTGATCCTACTTGCATGGTGAGTGTTATAACTGAGGAACATCTTTACACAAGACTCTTATGAGAAATTAGATGTGATGATTAAGATTTTCAATAGTTTTACTCGTCCTACCCATGGTTCCAATACCTTTTCCATTGAATTTGGTAAGAAATTCTTAGATGTCACCTTATTGTCATCCCAACTTCCAATCAATTCCAAGTGAGACTTGGTCTTCCTTGGCTCACTTCCATGAAATATATTATTTCTTCTATCCATAAATGTTTTAAATTTACCCATGATGGAGAAATCTTCATGATTAATCATAGTCTCTATCAACCTTTAGTGAGTTTTGAGAAATCTTACCTTGAATTATTTTGGCCTAGCATGCCCCAACCATTACAACCTCACAAGGATCATCCCTTCTTATCCTACCAAAAACTCACAGTCCAAAATATTTGTGAATTAAGAAACCTTAAGGATGTCCCATCTCCTTTTCATGGATCCAAACTCCTTCCTACACCTTCCATTCCTCCTATTTATGCTTAATCCCCACCTCCTATATCTTACAAGAATTATACAACCTCTATCTCTCAACATATTGAGGTTCCTTGTGTTCTTCCTTCGAAGGGAGAAAATGAGCCAATTTTGACTGATTCTAAACTATCTCAAATTTCAAACAAAACCAAACAAAATCATTTTCTCATGACCTCTTCCATAAACATCATGATAGGGCCTGTGATTTTTATTCTCAAACCATATCCTCCCATAAAAAACCTTAGAATGACTTGATACCCTTGACCAAAACAACTTTATTTCAGAATTTACCATTATCTCTGCATTATTCAATAGGAACACCAATCAAAAACCTCTATCAATTAATAAAAATAGATTTCCATCATCCAAATCATGAACCAATCGAGATGAGGACACACATCCATGTCCTAAACTCACCACCAAGTTAGCAACTAGAAAAATTTCATAACCGAACCATACCAATCACAACACTGAAACACTATCTCTTCCTGAACATCCAAAATACCAATCTCTAATCCATCACTCATAACTCACTCAAATCACCATATGAACCTCTTTAAGTTGACATAAGTCAACTAAAAACATCTCTAAAACCATCTGTACATTCATCGCATCTGATCTTCAATATAATAGCCATATCAAACCAATCTTCTCACTGAACATGTCAGGAACATTGTCACAAACAATAGTAATATGTTGACATCAATGAAAAAACATCAATGTCAACACATATATGCATTATATTCCAACAATATCCAACACTTGTAACGCCAATTACTATCTTGGTAGTAATCAGAAACCAAGTATGAAAGTTCAAGATTTTACTTTTCCCTCTGACTGCCTCACATCATGAATTATTGGAAAGTTGAGTTCTCTTCCCAACTTTTGAAGTGGTTCAAAGGTTGTAGTTTCCCTCTAACAACCTAACATCATGCATTGTCAACAACTCAGACTCTCATCCCAACTTGCGAAGTGGTTAATAGGTTTCAGATTCATGTCGACTACCCAACTTCATACTTTGTTAGCAAGTTAGACCTCAGTCATAAAGTCAAAATGATAGTATGTGAGTTTGGGATTACACCTGACTCCTCAATGACATATTTTGTCAAGTGGTGTGCATTATTTCAATACGTAACAAAGGAGAGAGAAGAGCCACTTGTATGCACCCTAAAATGGCCGCCTGGACTATGGGCCCCCATTTATCAATTTATTAATTTATCATATTCCTGAATCAATGCTTTGCAACATTTTCAATTCAAATCAATTTCCTTGATCAAATCATAATTAATTCAATTATTTCAATATTTCCTAAGGTTTGATCATTTCATCAATTATCTGATTTAATCAAAAGAAAACAATTCCTTTTTATTAAATCAAATAATCTTATTTAATTAAAATTCCTTTTTAATTAAATAATCTTATCTTATTTAATTAAAATCTCTCTTAATTAAATAATATTATCTCATTTAATTAAAATATCCCTTTAATTAAATTAAATAATCTTATTTAATTAAAAGAAAATCCCTATTTTAATTAAATAAAACCCCCACTTAAATCCCTCTTTGTTGAAAAAGGAAATAAATTAAATAAAAATAAATAAAGTTTTTTTGTTACACATCTTCCTAAGTGGTGGGCTTTTTGCCTCTTAATCATAGCCTTTGATTTTGCCTCTTAATCTCCACCATCCATTGTTTTGTAAAAGGAAACCTCTCCTCATTTGATAATCAAGATTTTATGCTATTGTTATGCTGCAGGTTTGGAGAGCAATTTTGGATGAGAATTTGAGCACTTTAACTTGGATATTGCAACTTCTCTCTTCTTGTCTTCTTCTTTCATGCCTCATGGCAATCCATTTAGATTAATTTTGCACTTGCATGTTAGATTAGATTCATGTTTCCTTTCATAGATTAATCTTGCATTTGTATTTCCTTTATATAATAATCATGCATTTTTATCATATATATTAATTTCCTTTCTTGCATTGTTATCATATAGAATAGCTTTCACTTGCATGCATACTTGATGAATCATCGAGACTAGAACTCTTGCTTTTCCTCTTTGAATTTCTCATTTTATGGTGTACTTGCATGGGCACAAACTAGGTCAATATGAGGGCCTCCATTACAAACCCTTGCACTCCATGAATAGAGAGCTATGAGTTGCCATTTGAGACCTCATTCTTGAGCAATCTTGGATATAATGACCCATAGAAGTGTGACATATTTTAAGCACACATTTTTGGCTCCCACTATGGGGCATGATGCTCCTGATTTTCCTTCATTTTATTCAGATTTTCAGATTTTGTAATCTTTACATGGTTATTTTACTAAAGTTTTTCAAGCCTAACCCTTGTGCAGGATGAGTTGAAGACAAAACCTAGGGTTTTTTGAAAGATTTGATCATATCTCCCAAACGGCTTGGATTTTTGGTCTGAATTGTTTTTGACAGGTTGGCATTGGGTCAAAGGTGTCTCAATTTGAAAATAAGATTTTTCTAATCATTTTTCCGTGATTTATAAATTTTTCATGATTTTTCATGCAAATTCATTTCTGGTCGCAAATCAACAAATTTTTTAGAAAAAATTACATTTATGGAAATCTCTTGGAATTTTATAGGGGTTATCTTCTCTGTCTTTTTTTTTTTGATGACATATAATGGCTTAAAAGTTTGATCTTTTAAAATTGGTTTGTTTTGATAAATAGCGTCCCTAGGGCACAAATCAGAAAATATTGCTAAATTTTTTACATTTTTGGAAATCTCTCTATTTTTTAACAGGGCTCTCTTTTCTATATTTAGGGTTTGGGATCCAAATTCATGTCATATAGGTCCAATCTTGTTGACTAGGTCAAAAATAAAAATTAAAAAAAGGGCATTTTATGATTAGCTTGCACTTATTTTTCACATGGTTCAACACATGATGTGAGTTGTCATTTGGATTATTTACTGGTTATTATTGCTCCTAACAATTGATTTTCAAATCTAACTCTAGGGTTTGCATAATTTGAATATACATTGCATATGTTGTTTGCTTATTTGCTTGTCTTGCTTGTTGGAGAGTTTGTGGCTTACTTTCGTGGAAAAGCTCAATAAAAGCAAAAATAAGGTAAAATCTACTAAGCGGGTTGCTTTGGACTTGAGGTATTTTGTTTCATCTCTATAAAATTTGGATTTTGGAAATAAAAATTAATCTCTCATGTGTTTAGTTTGAGTGTTTCTTGCTTACATAGATAACATTTCCAATTTTTTCTCTAAAGAATGAACCTAGATTTGCTTTCTTGCATATATGTTTCACATAGTAATTAGGCCCTATGAACACTATTTATGGTGATCTTGAGAGAGTGGGCTTCATTCGCTTGTCTTACATGCAAATCTCTTCCTTATGATAGATCCCCTTGTAGGTAGGGAAGGATTTGTTATTATCTCACTTGGTTTGGTCTTCAACTTTTGATGTTACTTTCTTTCTTGAGATTGGTGGTCATTGTTGTTGATTTACGAACCTTGGGCCGGGTGATTTCAAATTAGTGGGTTAGATAATCTTTCTTTCTATTTTTGGGTGAGGTGAAGAGGCTAGAGGATTATGCTCTTTTCCCTTTTGGGAGAATTAGAAACTTGGAACCCTTGAATCTAAACTAATTCCCCATGTGATACATATTGTGATTTTTCCTTGTTAGAGAGGGTTAACCGTAGTGGACACTCCCTTTATTGGGTTAACCATATGGATGGAACCTCAATCTATAATAGCCATTTTTGGCATGGTAGCAACAACCACTATATAAATGTCCTTGTGGAAGAAATCTCCACGGGTGTGGTTTCTTGTTGGGTTATCAGATCTCCTCAGCAGCTCCTGATTGATTAAATTCTCAGACTGTGTCAAAACCTCGGTGTGTCAGGATTGGATTTCACCCACTTGAGATTGCAAAATTTATAGATTTGACCATTACTACAAACCATAGTGCAACCAACTTTTTCTTTTCTAAGACTATGTGCGTGATTGAAAAACATTTTGAGAACATACAAAAGTAGAATATTTAGGGAGTATAAATACTACGTCACTATTCTTGATCATGCGCAAGGTTGCTTTGTCCCTTGCTCATTGTTTGAAGACATTTGTTTTCTTGAACTCCCTGATTTCTATCTTGCGTACCTGATTAATGATAAAAATTTGTTAATGCATCTAGTTGGTCAATTAAAACAAACAAATCTAAGTTCCCGAGTGATAAAAACTTCAATAGATCTCCCCAAAAGTGCTATGACATGTTTCTCAACATCCAAATGAACGTAAATGGTATCAAGTTTCACAATATGATTCTTGTTCTTCTTTCTTCCACATCTCCCATGTCTTCCTAGTCTCCCACTTCCATCATTTCTCTTTCATGCTTCTTCCTCTTCTTCCTAAGATCTTCATGTATTCTTGTTTCTTTTCCTCTTATTATCTAGTCTACCTTCTTCTATTCATCTCTTCCATCACTCCCATGCTTGATTCCTCCTCTTCCAGAACCATGAATTTCAACTATCTTGTTATGGAACCTCTCTTGAAAATAGATGATCTCAAACTCATTGCTCAATTCGAAGAGTGGTATTCCTCCAAAAATCACATGGGTGATAAATTTAGGACAAAAATAGAAAAAAAAATATTGAATTAGATTCCTTTGCTAGGATCATACTCATGATCTTATCACAACCTCCTTCTTCCAAACACCTTTCATCTTCTAAGTCTTCTCATCTTTCCTCATCATCCAAGTCTTCTTCCTCCACTAGGTCTTCACTTTCCTCTTCTCCACGATCTCGTTCTTCTTCTACTTCTCCCAAGAGTCTTACTTCTCTTC
>MU223789.1:524177-541221 GCA_018584345.1 Thuja plicata
TTGCTTAAGCTTCACTTAGGTGCATTATTAATTAATTCTTAATTAATAATGTGCAGCCTAGTTTTTTCCTTTAGGGTTTCTATCTCACCTTTTATAAGGTTGAGCTTTGTACTTTTTCATTAATTCAAATGATATTTTTTCTCTCACATTTTGAGTAACTTCTGAGTTCTACTTTTTCCATTTGGTTGCTCCATTCTTTGTGACAGGTTGATTGCATGCAGTTGGATCTTGGAGTTGAATCTGATATTTCATCAGTTTCTACACCATTGGTGGAGCTTACTTTCTTGGCTCCTAGTTAGTTTCTTGGTCAATCAAGAAGTAGGATTATGTAGCATTATCAACTACTAAATCAGAATACATTGCAACATCCTCATGTTATATTTAGTAATTATGGATGAAATAGACTTTGAAGGATATAGGTGTTACTTTTGATGAGCCAATTTTGACTGTGTGACAATACCAATGCTATAAATATATCAAATAATCTAGAACAACATTCCATAATGAAGCATATATCTATCAGATATCACTTCTTAAGAGAGAAGGTGTTGGAAGGTAAAGTGAAGCTTGAGTATGTGCCTATAAAGGAGCAGATAGAAAACATACTTACAAAAAAATGGTGCAAAGATACTTTTGAGTATCTTAGGGGGAAGCTGGGCATTTTGACCCTTCCTATTGTTCACTAAATGTACCAGTGTGTGCATTGGTCCAATATTTTGCATGTCTATTGTCTCTAGATCAATGCTTGGTGGATTCCTCTTAGGGGGAGAAGAGTAAGGGGGAATTTTGGCCATTTTTATTGTTGTCAAAGGGGGAGAAAGTTGGAGAAGAACATAGAACTTTGATGTTGATATCTTTTGAAGCTATTTGCTTTGTTATTGATGAATGTTTCCATCAATGACAAAGGGGGAGATTGTTATAATGTGAATTTGATGTTATTCATGTTTTTGTCATTGATGTCAACATATCATATGCATATTCATATTTTTGTTGTATTAGTTTATGTGTATCGATAGCCTTGATGTATAGGTAGAGGTGCTCACCAAAGGATGTGCCTTAGATATTTATCCTCATTATTTTTTGGTGGTGGTTCTACTCTTTGTGAAACATATGGTGGATTGATTACTTGGGTTTGGTCCTATTTGGAGAATGTCCATTCATGTTTCAGTCCCAACAGATACTATGTAACGTGTTCTTCATATCTGTTGGAATCAAAGGATTTGGAGATGGTGTAGCATGTTTTTATATACAAGTTGTGTTATATTGATTGAGGTGGTCCACATTTCATTCCTTACCATTATAGGAATATCTTTGTGTGGCCTATTTTAAATTGTTTTGGCCAATATGGTTGATGGCATCAAATAGTATAAAAAGAGTGATGATTTAATTTGTTTGTGTGGTATGTACGATGCTTATATGTGAAGTGATTGTGAATCTATTTATAGGAGATCTATGTGTTGGTGATCATGCATGTTGGTGCAATCATTACCATACTGATATATCATTTATGAACTACAAAGTGTTAGTAATAGTGATCTCAGTGGTGGATTCAATCTATTTTTATATATTCTAGGAGTGAGCCTATTTTTATTGTTAATTAGCCATATTCATTTGTAAGGGTAGTTAGCCTGACCAAAAGTGAGCCAACTTATAGTGAGAAAAACCGACAGTGAGCCTTTGTAAATATCACCTTAATCGGTGTCACCTTAACCTATGTTTTATTTCATGAGAATTAGCTTCTCCGTCATTTTTCCTGGTTTGGGTTTCCACATAAATCTTGGTGTTCCTTGTGTTAGTGTTTTTGTGCCTTCATACTCATGTATATTATGAATGCTTAATGTGGTTACCTAATAGATTAGAATTTGATAATGTTGTTATTTATCAGTTTATTGACAAAGTTAAAATTCTATAACTGTGTGGGAATAACTGATTCACCCCCCTCTCAATTATTTGGCCAGTTCAACAGTTTCTAGTGCGGAGAAGGACATAGAGCTTATGAGTGTCCCCAATATTAAGGAAGCACAATTTGTAGACTAGAGGGAAATGTATGATTTTCACATGTAGATGAGGATGCCGAGTCTTCACATTCTAAATATTCTTAAAGAGGAGAAACTCTTGTTATCATAAGAGCCTTGCTAAATGATGAGAAGGAACTCGAGTAAAGGAAGAATTTATTTCGCACAAGATGTAAGTGTTATGGTAAGGTATGCAATGTAATTATTGATGGTGGTAGTACTAATAACCTATTTTTAGAGGAAATTGTTAATAATTTGAAGTTAGAGAGAAGGAGGCATTTGAATCCCAACCGGATTTCTTGGTTGCAGAAGGACCACAAGGATTTGCTCAACAAACAATGTGTAGTAAAGTTATAAATTGGAAACTATCATGATGAGGTATTATGTGATATTATGCCTATGTATGTTTATCATAAATTAGGGAGACTATGACAATTTTATCATCATGCAATACATGATATACATGCAAATAGCTATTTTTGAGAAAAGATGAAGTTTGACACAAGCTAAAGCCATTGAAGGAAATAGAGGAAAATGTATGTAGCAATTCAAGAATATGATTAGTTGATGGAAGGAAGTTTATATAAGGCATGAATCATGAGCATATGTGTTTTTCTTTAATTCCAAAAGTTGATAAAGATGAAGAAACAGATGTACCTATGGAAGTTGTAAATTTGCTGGATGAGTTTCAGGATATTGTATCTCATAATGTGCCTAATGGATTGCCACCAATAAGAAAGATTAGTCATAAAAAGGATTTGATTCCTAGAGTTAGTTTTCTAAATAAGGAATTCCATAGAATGACTCTAGCAGGGACTGAAGAGTTGAATAGACAAGTGCAAGAGTTGTTGCAGAAGGGGTTGATTTGAGATATTTTGAGTCCATGTGTTGTACTATTAGTACTAGCACCAAAGAAAAATTGAGAATGGAGGATGTGTACAGATTCATAGAATATTAATAAGATTACTATCAAGTATAGGTTTCCCTTGCCAAGGATGGATAACATTATGGATTATTTGAGTGGAGCTTAGTACTTTAGAAAGATATATCTAAAGAGTGGGTACCACCAAATCTATATTAAAGAAGGAGATGAATGGAAAACAACCTTCAAGACAAAGGAGGGCTTGTGTGAGTGGATAGTCATTCCCTTTGGGCTAACCAATTCATCAAGCACATTCATCCTGCTCATGAAAGAGGTATTAAAATAATTCTTGAGAAATTTTGTTACTATTTACTTAGATTATATTATAATCTTCAGTAAGAGGTTGGAATAGCATATAATTCATATTCGTAAGGTCTTTGAGAAGTTAAGGAAATAATTTTTTTTGATTAATCTGAAGAAGTGCATTTTTATGAAGAAGTATTTAGATTACCTAGGATTTTTTTTCTAGCATATGGTCTTAAAATGGACCCAGAGAAATTTAATTCTATCCTTGAATGGCCTACTCTAAGGAGTGCTACTGAGGTAAGATCTTTTCATGGCTTGGCTAGATTTTATAGAGAGTTTCTAAAAAAAAATAGTTGTATTTGTGGACCACTAACTGAAATAATAAGAGGGGATAGAAAAGAGCTTAAGTGGACTACATGAGCAGCAAAGATTTTTTATTTATTGAAAAGAAAAGTTATAGAACAACATATTTTGGCACTTCCTAATTTTAATAAGGTTATTCAAGTATATTGTGATGCTAGTGGCAATGCCATTGGAAATGTTTTGAGTCAAGAAGGTAAAATTATTGCTTATTTTAGCGAGAAGTTGAATGATACCAAAAGAAAGAAAAAATTTCATCGAGAGTTTTATGCTATAGTTTAGGCATTAAGGAAGTGGAGAAATTATCTTTTTCCTAAAGATTTTTTTATTTACTGGTCATCAAGATTTATAGTATTTGATTAGCCAAGGAAATTTGAATCAAATGCATTTTAAATGGGTTGAGTTTTTCTAAGGTTTCACTTTTGTTTTGAAGCACAGGAGTGGAAAGTCTAATAGGTTGCAAATTCCCTAAGTAGGAGGCAAAATTTGTTGACAAAGATGCAAAATCAAATTTTTTGGGTTCCATGATCTCAAGAGTTTGTATCATGAGGATCCTAATTTTGGTGAGGTCTGGAGAGGGAGAACCCAATCAAAGAGAATCATAGTGGAGGGCTAGCTAGACATTTTGGTCGAGATAGAACCATTTCTCTAGTTAGTAAGCATTATTATTGGCCACAATTGTATCAAGACATTAATAGGTTTGTGCAAAGTTGTAGAATATTTCATATGGAAAAGGGAACCAGAAGAAATACAGGGTTATATCATTCATTACCTATACCATAAAGGCAATGTGAGGATATTAGTATGGACTTTGATCCTTGTTTACCAAGGACTCAAAGAGGACATGATTCCATTTTGTGGTGGTGGGAATGTTCTAAAAAATGACACCTTTTATTCCTTGTAGGAAGACTAATGATGTTTTTCATGTGGAAATTTTTTTTCATAGAAGTGGTGAGAATGCATGGTCTACCAAAGTGCATAGTTTCAGATCAAGACACTAAGTCTGTTGGATACTTTTGGAGGATATTGTGAAAAAATGTGAAGACAAATTTGAAGCTCAACTCAACTCACCATCCATAAACTGATAGGAAAAGAGAAGTGGTGAATAGGAGTTTGGAAANGAAATTTTTTTTCATAGAAGTGGTGAGAATGCATGGTCTACCAAAGTGCATAGTTTCAGATCAAGACACTAAGTCTGTTGGATAATTTTGGAGGATATTGTGAAAAAATGTGAAGACAAATTTGAAGCTCAACTCAACTCACCATCCATAAACTGATAGGAAAAGAGAAGTGGTGAATAGGAGTTTGGAAAATATATTGAGATTCTTAGTAGGAGATAAAACCAATGGGTGGGATCTAATTTTACCACAAAGAGAATTTTCATATAATAATTTTGTCAATAGGAGCACCAGTAAATCACCATTCCAAATTGTATATGGAAGTAGTCCTATAAATGCTTCAAAATTAAGAAATTTGGACAAAGGGGAAAAGAGTAGTGCCAAAGCTTCAAAGAATTTACAGAAAAATCTAAAGAATTTACATGAAAAGGTGAGAAAGCATATTATCAAATGAATATTCAGGACAAGGCCAAGGTAGATTAGAAAAGGAGATATATGGAATTTCATATTGGAGATGAAGTCATGGTTCATTTGAGAAATGAGGGATTTCTAGTGGGAACATATAATAAGTTGAATATGAAGAAGTTTGATTCAGGAAATGCTTATGAAGTATAGTTTCCCAGTGAACTCAATATTTCACATGTGTTTAATATTTTAGATCTGACAGAGTATTGTGAAGGTAGTATTGAAGATAAAATAGTAGAAGCACAATGGAATATTTAGGTACCTACTATTACCCAAAATTTCCCATTTATATACAAATTTTGGCTACAAGTGGAGAAAAATATGGCTCCCATGAGGGTAGAGCCCAGCTTGTAAGATTCTACATATTTCCTAGTCTTAATATTTTTCTCTGCAAGGTTCTAGCCCTTTGTTTTACCCTAATTCATGAAAAATGGCCTAAGTGTGAGAAAGCCTATGCAAATTTGATATAAACCCTAGTTTCTCAAGGCATGTTATATTTTCTCATTACCTTTTCCAAGCAACTTAAGTTCTTTTTAAGTCATGTGTGCATTTTCATGTCCTTTAGTCACTTAGTCACCCAAGGGAAAAGGAATATTCCATGTTGTTCAACGATTAAGAGATTGCCTTTGTTGCACAGTCTCCCAAGGAAATGGAATATCCTGTCAGGCTATCAAGACTTAGCCTTGATTGTCAGATCAAGATCTGATCTCACAGTGGTTGCTAAGTCTCTTGAAGTAACCCTCAGTTGACAAAAGGTTCAAAGTGCTCATGACTTAATGTATTTCTAACTTTAGATGTAGCCTGAGTTTGAGCCAAGTCGGGTAAAGATCCTTTCGGTCGATAATTCTTGCAATAAATCTAGAGTCAACCAAATGTTTTAGCGACTCAGTGATTTAAGAGTTTCAATTAATCAAGGTTAAACTAGATTCAAAGCTAGGGTGATCAAGATCCAACTTGCAGGAGATGACACATGAACGCCATGTGGTAGATTTGTAGGGGTCAGAATAGTGATAGGGTGGAATTTGTGGCTGAGGTGGTCATAAAAAAATGATATAGAGACACATGGAAATGAATTGGCCCAGGCATTATGTGTTTATTCACTAAGTCTCCAGAAGAAGTCAAAAGGTTAGCAAAGTTTATGAGATTTCATGCAGACTGTCGATACAAAGATGATCTTGTGGTTGTTGCTGAGTCTCATAAGGAAATCATGGTTAAGTAGAATGATCAGAGATCACAAGACTCCTTAGTCACCAAGTCTTGATAAGGAACCCAAGGTAAAAGGTGAGTCAGGTAAAGATCATGACAGTCGCTAAGTCTCGAAAAGAAACAGAATATTCTCTTGAGGATATGAGACTTAACACTGATCTTTCAATCTTGTTTTCATCTAGCGGTAGTCACGAGGTCTAGTTGTAAAATCAGGGTTAATAGAATGTTATCCTAACTCAGTGACATAAAGTATTTCGAGAAACCTGAGTTAAAAGGAAGTGAACCTTAGTTAAAGTCAAAGTCAGTAGAAAGTAAAGAATGAACAGAGATCAAAAGAAAGATAGGAGATTGACGGCTATGTTTTAAAAGGAAAGGTCAAATGTTTTTTGATCTATTGATAAGATCATCTCATGCCACCTATGACCTTTGCATATTCAAATATTTAAAAAAATAAAAAAAGATCTAATTTCAGAGCTCATGGTGGTGGCGTGATTTTTCAAGATACAGATAGAGACATGGGTCGAGCCAACTTCTCAGACTACATTTATGGAAAAGTGAAATATATTCAAGGATATATCTAATCATCTTAGATATTTCTACATGTATTAATGAGTAGAATTGATAGATTTAGGGTTTTTGCATTGTTTATGCAAAATATTTTGTAACCCTAATTTCTAGAATTGATTGTTTCCTGAGCCTGCATGCTAGAGGAACATGTATATAAGTTAGTTTTCAAGATTTTTAGCTTAGAGTTTTTCCAGTTGGCACAAGATTTTTTGTGGCATCTTCTCTACCCTCAAATATTCACTTCTTGTAATCTTTCATTGAAGTAGAGGTTTTGTATGAGCTTTCTGTGGCATTTTATATGACCTCAAACTTTTCTTTGTCTGTATTTCTCTTACTGAAATATATATAGTGGGTTATGCTAGAGAAATCTTAGAGTTCTGGAGCCTTTCTTCCTTTCATCATCTTTGTGTACCACTATGTGTGATTTTTTTTTTATTAATAGAGGCCTTTACTATTAATAATATAACAAAGTACAATATTCACAAAAAAATCTTGGGGGATAAAAAATCACTCTGTGAAGTGTCACTCAGCATCATGCTGGAATAAAATAACTATTCATCAGAAAAAACATAAGAAGCCCTCAGGCTATGAGAGTATTAGAAAAAGAGGGTGGAGGATCTTTATCATTTGGATTGCCCCAAACAATGGGCCCAGGGGTCTGGTCGGGAAGCGACCACCCATCATCAGCTTCATTTTCTTTCTCCATTTCTCCTTCCTCCCACCTAGGAGAAATTTCCAGAGCCAGGTGGGGGATTTTATCAGTAGGGGCAGGAGGCCACACAGGAATAGTGGCCGACGACCAAGCAGCAGTAGAGGTAAGCACCAGTGGCAAGCTAGAAGCTGAAGCCCCCCTATTGGGAGGGGAGGCAGAGCGGTGGTGCCAAGAGTGTGGTGTTCTAGATCGCCTCGCTGAGGCACTCCTGCTATGACATTGACTCCAGGGTGGCATGCAGTTGGAAAAGAGAGAGAGTCTAGCAGCACATGAGCAATAGTACATGGGGAATTACCCCAATGTTGCAGTAGCTCCTACAAGTGTGTGACCTCAAGGCCCACCTTGTTATCTTGAACTTGAATTTGCATCATGACATTATTACATAAACATGCCTTAGCATAGAGAGAAACATTGACATCCAAAAAGTTGTGAGTAAAAATAAATGCATTGCGGTCTTTCCATAAGGAAAAAAAAATCTCCATCTTGAAAGTATGCTAGATCTGGGTATACTGGAAAGGCATTCTGGGAGAGTCACCAAGGATAGCCATATGCCAAGAGAAGGGTTTGGGTCAAAATGGCATAAATAACTATGAAACCAGCTCCAGTAATTCTGGGCCCGACAACAGAACCAAAAAATATGCATAATGGACTCAGAATGTCCACAAAAAGGGAATTTAGGATCAAGCACACCTAAGTGTCAAAGCCAAGCTCCTAAGGGTAAACCTTGGTAGAGTAGACACAAGGTAAAATGAGCAATTTTGGGTTCAGTGATAGCCACCCAAATAGTGCAAAAATGGTAGCTCTAAGTCTTCTAGGAAGAAGAGATATGCCAATAATGATTGAGAGAATCCACCATGGGGAAATGGGGCACAAGCCAAGAATAACTAAGTTTGGGTTTATAGTTGGTAAATGGCATATCAGGGTACCATTTCCAATCTTTCCACCAAGGTTTAACTGATTGAATTCCAAGTTTGTGCAGGAGATCTGGTAGAATAGTAGAGAAAAGAAAGTCAAAAGTCTGACGGTCTGGGCGAGTGAGCTAGAACTGAATCCAGAGATCATCCCAAGAGCGAAGACTCATGGTAGCTCTAGAAAAAAAATCCTTGGGAGTTTGAAAGCCTCATTTGTGAAAATGAAGAGCACTAATCCCCTGGATTCTGGCCAGAAGAAACCTTTTTTGTGAAAAAAGCGAGGACCACCAAATATTCTGCTGATTGAAAGAAAAACCATCCCTGAAGCCATTGCCAACCCAGTGAATCCAAGGTTTGACAGCTTCTCAGGCTCTCCAAATAATTTTGGAAACAAAAGTACCTTGGATTTGAACAAGGTGTTTCATAACGAGGAGGGTTTGAAAGCCAATCCCTTTCCAAGCTGGTTTGTGTAGAGGAAACCCAAAATAAATGCAATGGTGAAGCAAGACTTTCCAGGCCTCAGTGCCTATGAGATAACACATGATCCATTTCGAACAAAGGGCTAGACCCTATTTCTAGGTATCAAGTAATCCAAGACCACAAGAGGTCTTGGGGAGACAAAATAATTCCCAAGCAAGTCTATGAAAACCATTGTGATCAGTACTAGAGGCCCAAAGAAAATCCCTTAACAATTTTTCAAGCTTCTTGTAGGAAGCCTTTGAAGGGGCCCAACAGGAAGAATAGTAAATATGAGTAGCAGCCAAAACCTTGGAGTAGATCTGAAATTTTCTAGCGAGCAAGAGTGGCTTGGTAATCTAATAGGTAAGATTTTTTTCAATTTTAGCTAGCACAAAATTCCATATTTCAGTATAAGTAGCTTGAAATGCAAAAGGAATACCAAGGAAGCGAAAAATTTCCCCATGTTGAATCCTAGACCAACCAAACTGGGAAAACCAGGGTGGGTCAAAAAGGAAGACTTCCTATAGCACAAGGTTTTATGCCATTGAATGGCCAAGCCCAAGGCCAGACAAAAAGTGTCTAAAAACTGCAAGGATTCCTTGATATTGTCTTCATCCTCTATAAGAGTGAGAAAGGAATCATCGACAAAATGGCCATTAATCAATTTTTGTGTGGTATTGGGAAGAGAAATCCCATGAACACTACCCAGAGAAATTGAATGAGCTAACAAATAGCCAAAGCCCTCGGTAGCCAAAACATATAAGGCAGGAGCAAGAGGGCATCCTTTCCATATGGATCTGTAGAGCCCAAACGAGGAAGATTGCTTTCCATTAATGGTAATGCAAGTAGAGGCATCCCTGAAAATCAACTGCACAGATTGAAGAAATTTGGGGCTAAAACCCAGAGCATGAAGCATAGCAAGAATAAAAGGTCATTCAATACGATCATAAGCTTTAGTAAAATCAATCTTAAGAAAAAGGGATTTCTTCTGTGACTTACGAGCCCATTCCATACCTTCCCATACTGCAATGATATTGTCCAGAATATATCTAGACTTAATAAAGCTAGTTTTCTCTGGCCGAACAATTTGAGGGAGGATGTGATGAATCTTGAGAGCCAGTGCCTTAGCAACAATCTTGTATGAGACATTAAGCAAGGTAATAGGACACCAATTGCAGATATCCTTAGGATCCCCAACTTTAGTGATGAATTTAATGTTTCCTTGATTGATAATTTCTCCCAGAGAATGAGATTAATATGCCTCAAGGTAGCCCTGGTGTAAATCAGGACCGATGGCATCCCAGAGTGTTTTATAAAATTCATAGGGAAACTTGTCACAACCTGGAGCTTTGTCATCAGCCATAGTGAAGAAAGCTTCCTGGATATCTTGCAAGGTATGAAGCTGGTCACAGAAAGCTTGCTGGAAAGGTGAGACACATTGAGGCACAACAACTCTACAACCCGCAAGAGCTTGCTCGCTTGTAGGAGAAGATCCCTGAGTGGCAAAAACTTGTTCCTAATGACAAACAAAAGCTTTTAGAACATTGGTAAGCTCAGTGAGGAGAGATTGACCTTCTTTGATCTTGGTTATGCCCACATTAGTGTGGCAGGAATGGAGGGCCACAAAAATTTCTTTGGAGGCCTGATCTCCAACCTTTAACCAGTGCAATCTAGCCTTGATCTGAGAACCTATGGTAGCATAATTGTCTACAATTTTCTTTTGGTGTCACAACTGGGCAAGGTGAAGTTGCAAACTTTGATTGAATAGATCAAGGGCTAAGGTCTCTATGGTAGCATAGAGAGCTTTGGTTTTTTCATCATAGGATCGATGGTGGTAGATGGAAAGCTATCTACCATAAATGTGAAAAAAGTGTGTTGTACGCCAGATGGCATCATTCCACCATTGAATCCAGCTAGGTGATTGCAATGGCCGAGGCTCAAGGTTCCAAACCCGATGAATGTGGGCCACCATGGAAGCATGATTAAGAATGGAAGTATATAAAAATAATTGAGTGGTGGGAGTCTGTGCCTTAGCTTTCTACCAAACAATATTAAATTGAATGGGGAAGTGATCTGACAAGGTCACATCAACAAGAGGAGTAACCAACAAGGCTTGTTTTTTGGGAAAAGAGAAAAATGAATGTGTCATAATCATGGCACGATCAAGCCATTTGTGAATTTTGTTAGAAGAGGCTCTAAAATTAGACCACATGTGCCAAACATGATTAGTTTGGCGACAGCCAAGATTGGGATAAAAAAGGCCTAATATATTATGCATGTAGTACCAGGCTTCCCGTTCACCAGCTGTCCATCAAAAAGGAAGAATGCCATCTTTGTCAGAAGCCACCTCAACCATATTAAAGTCACCACAAAAAAGCCAAGTTGCTGGTGATAGAGAATCCGCAAGCCAGTGCCAAAGATGAGATCTCTCAACAACATCATTTGGAGCATAAATAGTAACTATGCCAAAAGAATGATTCTCGATAATGAAAGTGGCCCAAACAGATCACTGCATGGGATCTAAACCATGATTGATTAAGAAAAAATTCCAATGAGGAGATAAGAGAGTAACAACTCCACCTCAACCAGCTTTGTGCTGAGAACAAAGAGAAAGGATTTTTGGCCAAATAACTTTGCAAGCAGCATCAAGCAAAAAACCAAAAATTTTAACTTCCTGGAGGCATAAAATATCCAGATGACTAACATGACGATGAACATATCTAATAGAATACTTTTTGGGTAGGTCTGTCAGACCCCTAACATTCCATAAGATGTACTTCATGGAAAAATAGTGTCATCCATACCATCACCTTCCCCAAGGGACGCAAAAATATTTGATAAATAAGAAAATTTAGTCCCAGGAGGCTCCATGGAAATATTTTTGCTCTTGTTGGACATACCCTCTTGAGCAGCCTTAGCACGCCCTTCATGGATGCAAGAGCAGAAGAAGGTAGAGGGAGTGGAAATCATGGAAGCTTCCTATGGTGAGCAAACCCAAAGAGGGTTGCCACTAGAAGCCAAAGTCTCTTTCCCCTACTGCCTAGGGTTTGAAACATTCTCAGCATGAGAAGAAACATGAGGTGCTACAAGAGGTGGCAACTGAGGAGTGGAAGTCAAAGCAATAGGTTTAACTTATTTGTTCTTGTAGCCGACTGTTACTCAGTCATCCTTCTTGGTGTCCTCCTTTTTACCAGCATCAACGAGACATGAACCAGAATCCTTAGAAGGAGGTTTGGGTTGTAGAACTGCCAAAGGGAAGTCCTTGATCTTGTTCTCTATAGATTTAAAATGATAACAAGTGTTGGGAAGGTTGAGGTATAGCACCTTCTGAGAGAAGATGGTTTTACCAACCTGAATCTCAACAGTTTCTTTAAGATCATGGGAGAGGTCAACTTGAATACAGAGCCTCTTTTGAGGCCAAGGATTTAAAAGAAGGTCATGCTCTCTACAAATAACCCTACCTAGATTTTGGACAATGGCATGCATGAAAGGCCAACAAGGTAGAGGAAGACTGGGAAACTCAACCCACACAGGGACTTTTAGTTTCTTATCATCAGAGACAGAAAAGTCTCGAGACCAATGCTAGAAAGCTAAGAGGGAAGCCCTAATATTCCAGGGTCCTTTGGAAAAAATAGCATCCACATGAGTGGGATTGGAAAAGAGAAACAAAAAGAAACATTTTGTGAGACTCTGAATGCTATCTAGATGGATTCCATGAGGAGTCCAGGCTTTCGCCACCCAATCCTTAATCATGTTTTCAAGAGGGTTGCGACCCAGAAAGTAACCAATAAGAGTATGCGTTTCAAGCCAAGAATAGGCATCATCAAACTCATGAATGGACAAAACAATATCAGGCTGAGATATACCTCGTAGAACACTTTGGGAACAAACTTGCAAGGTCTCTTGCTCTGAGGTGCCATTTTTATCCATCACCAAAACAACACCAGCATAAATTGCTAGGCTAATGGTGGTCGGGGCCATAAATACTAAGCTTTTCCTGTAGTAAATGCAGTTTTGAAAGGATGGGAGGGCTCAAAATAGAAATGCGACCCTAAACCCTAGCAGAGAAAAATAACCAAGACATCAACTTGCAAAGAAAAACAAAGATCACAACATCAACCCATCTGTGTGTGATTTGGTTTAGGTTACCCTATAGATTTTTTTCATCCCTGGCTACTTTGTCTAACTCCTATGCCTATTTGCTGAAGTGATTGTCTGTTTGCAGGTCATAGTCTATGTCTAAATTTTCTTGGGAATGTTCTAATTAAGTAAAAAAAGGTTTTACAAGGACCCAAAACCTTTACAAAGTATTACAAATTAGTAGGTTTTACAAGGACCTAAAACCTAAAAAGAGTTTAAAACAAATATTCAACAAAGAGCAGATACAACTGTGTCAAGGAACCCAAAAAGAAAAGGAAACAAAAAGAAAACTATCGAGCCAAAATTGTCCCATAGAAACATCAATAGAAACAAGGACAAAAAAAAACCCCTAAGGGACAGCAAAAAGGAAAGCTACATTCCTTGCACAAGTTCCTTCACTTCGATGACCATAACCTACATGTTTTTGACCATTTCTTTTAGCTCCGCAGTGTCTTTTTCCTCCTTAGGACTGTTCTTCTTTGTACTAGCTCTGGTGTGCGAGCCCGGGCCAAGAACCTCTCTAATCTCTCTGCAATCCTTATCCTTTTTATCCTTGTCTAGTTTTTCCATCAATATCTACACATGGCCACAGTAAGATTTGAGACTCATCAAACATTACTCCCCAATTTTTTTAACCGTAGCCTCCAATCTCTCCACCTTTGTAGTCAGATTCATGATCTGCATAGTACTGTCATCTTTCTTAGCCCTATCTTGGATAACTTTGATTTGTCTCTCCATTATCCCCACTTTATTAACAAACTCTGCCTGGCCTTCTGAGTTCCCTACAACTTATTTCATTTCATCCAGACATACAACCACCAGTTTTTCCCCAATTCCCATACTGTTGAGAATATTAATTTCTACCTTCATAATATCAACTTGTTTTTTCAAATTATCATTATCATCAATCAAATTTCTTACCAGACCAGTGAAACCTACAATGCAAAATTTATTTTCCACAGGTACTTGATGCTCCCCTATGTCCACATTGTCATGGTAGTCACAATCCTTTTGCCCAGAATCTTTATCAGTCCTGGTGTCCTTATCATCCTTCATATTTCCTTCCCCCTGCTTATTATCTTCATTTTTCTCCCTAAGTCTTTTGTCTTCAATGTCCTCACCTTTTCTCTCCTCCCTTTTTTCCCCTATGTCCTCTTCCTCCAGATTCTCCTTTGTATTTTCCTTCACTTCTTCCTCATCTAAGGTTAAATAAATTCTCCTCTTACTAGAACTCTTACAGGTAATTTTATCTTTCTCCTGGCCATCCCCACATTTTCTTTTCTTTATCTCCTCCTTTTTCACCTCCTTAGTTTCACTCTTTGTTTCTGACTCATCAATCTGAGTCTTCTTCTTTGTCATCTTTTTACCCTTTTTCTTTTTGTTTCTCTCCACAATATCCTCATCACTATCCTTCTCTATTTTTGAACCTTCAAAATAGGGCTTCTTATAGTTTTTCCTTACTGAAGCACCCTTTCTGTTAGATTTAGGGGTTTTAAACTCTTTGGACTCCTCTTCGCTATCGATTTCTTCCCCGTACATACTATCATCTTCATCCCCTTCTGTCTCTTCTTCATCCTTCAAAATCCTCTTCCCAAAGGCCTTTCCACTTTCTTAGTTTTTAGCACCTCGTATATGAGAAGTATAAGCCCTTGGTGGGATGCATGATCCCCCTTCGAATCTTTCTGTAAACTAGTAATGGTAGCATCTAACAAGCTAAGAAGATAGTATGGTAAACTAACTTTAACCTTGTGCCTAAAATGGTTTAATAACATGAAATGGTGTCCATACACCCTCGTGAACCTACCATCAAGAGTAACATAACTGATGATCACAAAAATGACATACCTCCAAGGTCTAGAAATTTTCTTTGGATTGTGGTAGGAAGCATTAGTCTTGACCAGTCTAGCCTTTTCCTTCTCATTATCCAGGAAAGTCTCCCAAGCTTTATCTGAGATAATTCTATCTCGATAAAACTTAATACTATCCATTTCCATGCCCATAGCTTTGGCAATGACCTCCTCCATAGCCTCCATATACTGATCACCAACCAAGAATTTGCCCTCTTTCCAAGTTTTCATGAATATCCTGGTGATAGAAGGATTCTAGCCATGGAGCCGTTCCAAAAAAACATCCAGCCCACCCTCTTTCACAATCTTCCATACTCTGTTCTATTTTTTCCAGTTGTTACAATTGACTGGCTCAACCCTTTTCTTATTTTCACCCATTTCTTCCTCTGGTTGCAGCCAATTTTTATGTTGTGACTGTTGATAATGCCAGAATGAGTTTTACGCAAAACCAAAAATACCCAAAAAGCGTGCCAAATCCAGCTTGCAATCATAATAGGGTACTTACACCTCTGAAGGCAATAACGACACATCACCTTCGTATTAATGATTTAAAAAAAACTTACCATTTACAATTATTTTGTTGATGACTCCTCAATCGATCACTTTCAAGCAATAATTTCACTTGAATAGGCACCTCATTTCCATCATTCCACTATACCACCTCATCACTCTTACAAGTTGTATTAGCTTCCCAGTAAGCAACTCTGTTTGTCTCCCAAAAATTATGTGTGATAACACATTTTTCAAAAGAGCGAATAATGTATTTGGCTTTTTGAATGATATTGTAAATAGTCCATGAAGCAGAAGTTGTTGGAAATTTGACTACCTAAGGATGCATGACTTATTTTGTGTTGTCATCATGGCAACAAAGTCATGTTTAGTCTCTATCTTAAAAAAAAAAATGACTAAGGAAAACAGGGCAGACAAAGATACTCAATGATCAACACATCAGCACACGTGTGAGAGATCGATTCAGCATATGCATGTTCAGATATAAGTTGTATGACATGTACATGCTACATCCAAACATGCATAGTATGGAACTATAGTACGGAAAAGTTACAGGCAGATCAATAGACCAGCAGTCCAGGAGATAGAGCATGGAAGCCAACTAAGTGTTTTGATCAGGATGTGTTATTTTATAATGTAATGGCTAAGAACCTTTGGTTATATGATTTTAATGATGTAATTAACATTTTAGTAAACATGCTTGAGCCGACTTGTTCGGAAGTGTTGTATATTTTGTTTTAAGGCCAACTAGTGTTTTGTTTTAGGTTGCGCCTATTTGGATTTAAATATATAAGTATGTAATGAAAATATATGATAGAAGTGTTAATTATTATGTAAGATGAAGATATAGAGGGACAGTACTATGAAGTCAGTATATGATATAGCTCTTTGAGAGAGGAAGAGCATTCACGCATACACGAAACTGGTCAGACAATAGTGTCATCACAGCAGATCATTTTGATATAGTGCATATCATCTTTCAGAAGGTTGTAGCCTTCATCTTATTGGGCAATGAGCCATATACCTTTAACAGGGTTTTGTAAAAGACTCCTAATAGGGTCTGACCTTAAACCAGGTCATTATACTCATATTGTAAAGACTGCTTCTAACAGGGCAAAGGAACTCTCACAAGTTCATTATACATAGTACAATATTTGTGGGTACTAATTCCCACCGGGGTTTTCCTCTGATCAAGGTTTCCCCGTAATCATATCATGTGTTATGAGTTGTTATGTTAAGCTTCATTCTATGTATGTTTGATTTATGTTTAAGTTGCTGAAAACTAATTAATAGACAAACACTGATTCACCCCCCCCTCTCAGTGTTTCTAAAAATTGGTATCAGAGCTCTAGTCCTCAACAAATAAGTTTAACCACTTGAGGAGATCATGGACTCAGTAGAAGCAAAACATTTGAAAAAGAATCTTGAAGTAGCTCTTCAAGATCTTGATAGATGTGAAAAAGAAAATGAAGAACTTAGACTGAAAGTTGATGGCTCACAAATGCTTATCAAGAAACTAAGAAAAGATTTGAAATATTGTTCTACAAGTGACTTAGGGAAAATGAT
>MU223789.1:550727-562647 GCA_018584345.1 Thuja plicata
TTTATGGGGATTATTCATTCCCCTAATATTCCAAGAAATAATCTTCTCAACTTAACAAAGGATCCTACCTCCAAAATCTGCTAGCTTCCATCTGTTATGTTCTTCTTGGCATCCTTAGCTCTCATCTTCTGGTTTAACGGTCTCCCTAGCGAAGATAAAATAGCTCCCACATCTCCATTTCTGCTACTTCTTGTTGTTACCTTTCTTCTTGTTAGCTCTTTGTCCTTCTTTCCTTTTTTGCTCTCTCCTTGAATCTCTTTCTCATCTTCCATATCCCTTTGTTCCCCTGCAAGGATTTTACTTATCTCTATAGAGCCCCCCCCAGTTAGGTATTTCAGTATCATAATTTCTTCCTCCCTTAGGAGTAATTTCTGATTGGTTAGGGGTTTCTTGGCTCAACATAGTATCCTATTGTTTTTTCTTCTCTTTTTCATTTTCAACCACTTCTTGAATGTTAGAATCTAGGCTCCCTTCCTATTGGTTATCCTCATTCTCCCCATTAGGATCTTCCATTTCTTCATCTTCGATATCCACTGTTACTATTTTCATAATCTCCCCTTCTTCCACTTGGGCTTCTTCTTTATCCCGATTTTGTCCCATGTTTTCACCTCTCTCAGGACCCTCATTATTTGTAAGAGTAACTACAATAGGTTTGGATATCACTGTATTTCCCAGTAAAGCATTATTAATAGTGTTAGATTTACTATCTTGTCCCTTTTTCTCTTTATGTTGGCCTTCCCTTGCTATCTCTCTTCCATCTTTGATAATCCTCCCTACACGAATCCATTTCTTAGTATTTTTCTAGATAACTTTTGTTGGGCACTTCTTTGCCCAATGTCTATCTTTCTTGTAGTGCAAAAATAAAGAAGGGATGGTTTCATATTCAATAGCTTGATCCCACAACCCCAATTCAGAGTTTAGATTTATTTTCTTTGGCATATTAGTATCTTGTGTTATGCCGACACAGATCCTTACATAGGTGAGTCTTCTCCTAGAAGCAATAACATTATCTGTAGAGAGAAGTTCTCCAAATGAGTTAGCTATCCCTGCAAATATATCCTTCAACCAGTATTTAAGAGGAAAACCATGCAGCTTGATCCATATGGGGACCTGACTGACAGCTTCCTCCTTGAATACTAGATTGGGACGCCATTTTTGGAGAATAAGAGTGTTTTTCCCAATCATCCAGGGCCCGTTGCATAGGGCATTCATTCTATCTTCCTCACAAGAGAAAAAATAAATACATGCATCCCTTTTCCATAGCTACCACATCAATTTTCCCTTTCATACCCCATCTTCAGGATACAAAGGCCTTTACCACTTCAATATTTGGTCTAACCCCTAAAAATATTCCAACCAGGGAGTTATTCATTCTTGCTATAGAATGATCAATAATCTGGTCTGAGATGTCTATTGCAAAGCTACTGTGAGAATGTCTTGAAATGTTCTTAACCGGTGGTAAACAAGATTTACCTGAGGGTTTGACTCCAAAAAGGGATGCCCATTTTCTAGAAGGCTCCTATCTTTCATCAGTCCTGGGTCCCCCACTCAAGTTCCCAGGCACTAGACCAGCATTGGGATCCTTCCCTTTGTTCTCATTGTCATTTCTATTGTCTAGCTTACTGTGCTCAGAGGATCCTACCTCCTTTGAACCAGTCCCACCCAAATTCAAAATTGAATTTGGCAGCTCCCCCATTCCAAGCTCCCGTGCTCCACTCCTGCTCACCATTTTTCCATGCTCCACTCCCGCTTGCCCAATTTTCTTGGGAATGTTATTTCCTATGAAATTTTTTCTTTCCTCCAATAGCCTCTTTCCATTCTAGACCTCTCTATGAAATACTTATGGAAGCCTATTCAGAAATATTGTGTTCTATTAGATCTGAGAACCTTCATGCTAGTTTGGTTAGTGTGTCATATTTCAAGTTGCCTTCGGTGTATCACATAGTAGGATAATTTTCTTTCAAGTTATTTCCCTTTCAAGCATTCCTTCTATCCATTTTCCTTCAAGTCTACTTTTCATGTTCAAGATCAGATTAGGTGATTATCCAAGAGGAACCGGCCTATAATCTAGAGGATTCACTTCAAGTTAGCATAGGTCCCACAATATCTAAGTGATATACATGTTATACTAGATTATCAAGACCAAGAGAGCTTGAATATGGTGCAAATTTAGTGTATAAAACCTACTTCAACCACAGAAGAGATAGCAGAGATCTTGGATAGTCATGTTGGTAAAAGCACAAGAAATGGGAATTATTAAGAGTACTTGGTCAAATGGAAAGGAAGGCGTATTGAAGATTCATCCTAGCTATCAAAGGAAGAGTATGATCACCTTTGTTTTCCTCTGCACACCTGATAGTGGCAAGATCACTTGTTAAATTACCTCAGGTGTCTGATCCAGGAGCATCTAGGGTGTAAGAGAAATCTTGCATCACCCAAAAAATATTGTCTAGTTTTTCAATAAGGGCTAATTTTGATAGAGTTACTATTTTTAGCAAGTTAATTTTTTTGTAAATCTTTCATTTGAGCACAGATTTTTTCAATTAGTTTCCTCGCAGTGATTAATAAAAGTATGAAAGTTTGAGGTTTTATGTTTCCAATTAACTACCCAACATCATGTATTGTCAACAAGTTAGGCTCTCTTCCTAACTTTTGAAGTGTGCAAAGGTTGTAGTTTCCCTCTGACAACCTGATATCATGCATTTTCAACAAGTTAGGATCTCATCCTACCTTGAAAAGTGGTTCACAAGTTTTAGTTTACCCCTAAATACCTTACTTCATACTTTTTCTGCAAGTCAAACCTCTATCAAAAATTCACAATGAGAATATGTGAGTTTGGTCTTATACCTAACTCCTCAATGACATATTTTTTTGGTTAGTGTGCATTATTTCAATACATAAATGAGGAGAGAGAAGAATCACTTAGATGGGAATTTTTACCCTAGGTGCCAAAATTAGAAAGTTTGACTTTCTAGAATATTCTATGGTAGTTATTAGTGCTACTATACAGGGATAAATTAGGATTTTTGGGTTTGTCAGATTGAGAAGTTCTATTCTAGAGGGATAGTTTGTGGCCCTTCCTTGCAAATTATTGTAATAAAAATGCCCATGAGGTTGTAGCATGTTTTTTACTGAATATTGTAATGTCATTTCATTGATGATAATATAAAGAAAGTGTTTCTCTTCTTTCTATTATCCTGCTCTTGCTATTTTCTATTTTTTTCCCTATTATGTTGTGTGTGATTGGATTAGTAAGAGGATTTCCCTTCATAAAAAATGAACTTATCTAAGGGATACTATATACAACTAAGGGTACCAAGAGGTACAAATACAAAAGGGTTTACTCTCACAACCAAGAGCACTCATACTATGAAGGTTGAACCTTGTACACCTTGAACCTGAAGGGATGCACTAATACTGACTAAACACCAAGTATAGGAGCAATATGATTTCTATGGCATTGAGAGCTTCAATATAGCTTGAAACAAGGGTTATTAGACCCAAATAGACCATAGTAAAACCTCCAACAAGGTGTAAAAGATTCCAAAAGGTGAGCATCATCCTTCACTCAAATCCATAACCAAGATTAGGATGGCGAGATACATCCACCAAGACCGCGTCCTTCTAACCTGAAGCTAGGAATAACACACTATTAATAATCCTTCGTAAAAACTTCTCTCTGACCTAGAGTCTTTCCAAGAAGGGATAACATAAGTGATATATAATAACATATATATAATCATAAGGAGACATGGTCAAGGGAATGTCAAATTATAGAAAATGACTCTCTCTCTCTCTCTCCGCCCCCACACTATGCCAACCAAAGATGAAATCTAGGGAGCCCACAATGGTAGTGGCCCAAAGAACACTCAAAATAAATCAATAACCCAAACTAGTGGTTCACAAGGAACCTCCACTACCACTCTTGGATAGGTAACCACAAAATAAATACATGGTCTCAAGACCCACAACTAGGGTTAAATCTCTGGTGCAACCAAGAGTGGAGGGAACTCAAAGAGATTAGTCCAATCCTTGAGAAAAGAATCACATAGAGGAAAAAAAAACTAAAACAATAAAAATAAATAGAGAATGAGAAATATTAGTGGTTCACATTATTCTAGATTTAAGAAATTACATCAAATTGTCAAGCAACATGCAAGCGTATATTCTAGGCATAAAGGCCAGATTACAGATTGAATTATGAGAAAAATACAATGATAAAATTCTAGAGATTATCTATCTTCATGCTCTATATCCTTACCTCTCTAAGGGTCAATTACATGAGCTTATAAAGCCTTTGAAAGAATCAGGTCGACCTGGGAAATATTACATTATCCAAGAACATGAAAACATATTACATTATAGGCCAAGAGCTAAAATTATAATAATATCTCACAAATAAATGGAACATGACAAGAGAACCCAAAAGTAGTTCGATCATGCACATAAAATCATTTATATATGCACCACAAAGCTTCACTAATTAGGAGAATCCTTTGCGAGATCATAAAATATAAACTATTCATGAAACATGAAGATGATAAACGTCATGTAGGAATCCATGAAATATCTCATGTCAAGAAACCAATCGATATGTGAACCTAATTGAAGGTAAAACATGATGCTAGGAACACTCCATGAGGTGTGGAACAACAACTGATCTAAACTAAAGGAACTCCACCAAAAACACAAAAATTGGAAAATAGGAACAACAAAAAAATAGAAATATTTATGTTGATGCAAGATTGCCAAGATCCCAAGATGCTCCTACATCAAACACCCAAGTTTTTAAAAAGTGAGCCTCTCACTTTTCTAGGGATAAAGGAAAGCCAAGATGATTAACCTCAACCTGAGAAATCCATGAAGAATCTTCAATTGGTCTATCTTTGCATTTGATAATATATTTTGTATATTGTTTACCTCTTGTGCTTATACCAAGTCTACTACCCAAAATCTCTTCTATCCAATCCATCTACTTCTTAGGATACTTTTGTTCAACTTTTGATCCATCAAATTCACTCAATTATGACTCATGATACTCCGACAAATCTGAATCATTCAATATAGGTGATATGTCCTTGTCTTCTAGTAACTCCACTTCACAAGTATTCCCTTAATCAAATCTCTTCAAGATCTTACACTGTCCAAAATTCCTCATCTTTAGCTTGTTATATGTTCCTATTGGAAATATTCCCTTCTTCAAATAAACCATCACTTCATCTCCTACTTTAAATTCCTTATGTCCCCTCTTCACATCTTCTCTCTCTTTATAATTCTAATTCATATCTTCTAAATGTTGTTTGACCTGAATATGTAATCCATTCATGTGTTCTACAAATTATTCTTCTTCAATACTTATTTTGACTTCATGATTGAAATCCCTCAATTCTGATACTCCTTTAGGATTAAAACCAGTAACTATCTCAAATAGTGTCTTCCCTATACTCCTATTTACAATATTATTGTATGAAAACTCTACTTGTGCTAGAACTAAATCATAATTTCCAATCTTCTCTCCAACCAAATATATTAACAAGTTACCCAAACTCTTGTTTACTACCTCTATTTGTCCATCTTTTTGTGAATGAAAATGTAGAACTAAACTTCAAATCAGCCTTCAGCCTCTTCCAAAGTTTCCTTAAAAAAACCAACAAACTTACTATCTTTGTCTAAAACTATACTCTTTGATAATTCATGCCATCTCATAATTTCTCTAAAAAACAAATGAGCTACATGTACTACATCTGTTGTCTTTTTACAAGGTATGAAATGAGCCATCTTTGAAAATATATCTACTAACACAAATATAGAACCATTACCTCTTTGTGTCTTGAGTAATCCAAGTACAAAATCCATGCTAATGTCTTCCAAATTTTTATCTGGTACATTCAAAGGTGTATACAATTCGGTTTCCTGACTACTGCTCTTAGAAACTTGACAAATTTTACAATTCTGAATAAATTTCCTTACATCCTTATGAATCTAAGGCCAAAAATAATTCTCACTCACCAAATCCACTATCTTATCAATACCAAAGTGTCCAGATAATCCTCCACAATGTTTTTCCTTAATCATATTATCCCTCATTAAACTCCTAGGTATATATAATATAATTCCTCTAAATAATATACCTTCCTGAATGAAATAATCCAACTACTAGCTTCAGTTTTCTACAACAAGTCTCTGCAATCTTTCTAAGGTTCTGTAAAATCAGTGTCTTCCTCATAAAAAGTCTTCAATTCATCAAATCCCAACACCTCAACTCTCATCTTTGTTAGCAAATTCCTTAGGCAACAAATAATGTCTCCACTTCTTCAAAGCTTGAACTATGCCAAAGGATTCCTGGTCATCTATTTAATAACTTCTCTTTTCATCATTCAACTTCTCACTAAAATAAAAAATAGGTCTACCTTCTTGAGTTAACACTTATCCAATTTCATTCCCACTTGCATCATATTCCACTTGAAATTCCTTATTTAAATATGGTAAACCTAACACAGGTTGTTCAATCACCTTCTATTTCAACAATTCAAAACTCCTATTTTCTCCATGTGTCAACTTAAATTTTTTTTATATCACCTCTCATTGTCTCATTCATAGGATTACAAACTAAATTGAAATTCCTAATAAACTTCCTATGGAAACTAGCCAATCCATGAAATGATCTTACCTCTCTAGCATTATCAGGTGTAGGCCAATCAAAAATTGTTCTAATCTTCTGAAGGTCCATTTTCAAACCATCAGCATATATCACAAATTCCAAGTACACTATCTCTTCTCTCATGAAAGAATATTTCTTGATATTTACCAACAACTTCTCTTCCCTTAACATCTACAATACTTGTCTCAAATGAAACAAATGACCATGTTTTCTCTTACTGAAAATCAGAATCTCATCAAGGTAAACAATCACAAACTTACCCAAGAATTTCTTCAATACTTCATTCACTAATCTCATGAAAGTAATAATTGCATTAGTCAATCCAAAAGGCATTACCAACCACTCATACAATCCTTCATTTTTCTTGAATATAGTCTTCCACTTGTCACCTTCTTTGATTCTTATCTGATGATATCCACTCTTCAAATCAATCTTTTTAAAATACTTCACTCCACTCAAACAATCCATTATGTCATCTATCCTAGGAAAAGGAAACCTATACTTCACTGTGATCCTATTTATATCTTTGGAATCAATACACATCTTCCATTCTCCATTACTCTTAGGTATTAACACTTTTGGTAAAGAAAAAGGATTTAAACTTTCTTTGATTAAACCTTTCCTCAATAATTCTTTCACTTGTCTATTCAATTCCTCATTCTCTATAGGTGTCATTCAGCGTGTTTCTTTATTCGGGAAACTAGGTCTAGGGATTAGATCCATGAAATGACTAATACTCCTCACAGGTGGTAATCCATCATTCACATTATCTAAGATTATATCTTCATACTCTATCAACAATTCTTTCACTTCCTTGGGTTGTTCAGATTAAAAATTAGACTTCTTAGGAATCAAAGCATAACACATACTATCCCTTTTCAAGTCATCCAAGAATTTCCTCCCTTCAACCAAACAAACTCTAACATTGGTGCAATTCTCATTCTTAGGAATCTCTATCAAAGTTAACAACACTTGTTTCATCCCATTAGCAACAATAATATACTTATTTTTTCTACCATCATGTATTGCATGTCTATCACACTGTCATGGTCTTCCTAACAAAACATGACACACATCCATAGGCATAATATCACAAATAACATTATCATGATAAGATCCTGTCTTTAATTTTACCAAACATTGTTCACTTAACAATACCTTATGATCCTCCTATATCCACGAAATCTGATAAGGTTTTAGATGCTTCAATCTCTACAACTTCAACTTGTTCACCAACTCCTCAGAAGCCAAATTATCTATACTACCATTGTCAATGATTACTTTGCAATACTTTCCTTCAATTTTGCATCTTGTCTTGAACTCCTCCTCCTTAGAAATAGGTCTTGAACTATCTCTTTATGATATAAGACTCTCCTCTCCTTTAGGGATTCTCCATCTTAAGGTTGAATCAATCGTCCACTAGATTCTTCTTCCAATATTCTTTGTCTTTTTGTTTGAATTTCCTTGAATACATGGTCCACTAGATTCTTCTTTCACTATTCTCAATCTTCTTGTTTGAATTTCCTTGAATACATTCAAAATTTTGGTTTCCTTCATCACCACACTTAAAAAAAGTTCCTCTAAATAGTCTGTTGTCAGCTCTCCTAAAACTTCTTGATCCACCTCCTCTATGGAAATTTCTATCATCCCTTCGATATGAACTCTCTTCTTTATATTTTGTCTTTTCTCAATTTTGATCTGAATAAGATCTACCTCCTCCAAGTGATCTACCCCTCTAGAATATTCCACCTCTTCCTCTTTGTCTTTCTTCATGCCTTTTTCTTGATTTCTTCTTAGCTTTTAGGGCATATTGATAAGCTTCCTCTACACTTTGCAAACTAACCAAACTGATCGTATCTTGAATAGATGTCCTCAAACCATTCAATTATCTTGCAACCCTCTCAATATCATCATCTATATGTCTAGATCTTATATCCAACCTATAAAATTCTTTGGTATATTATTTTACACTAAGATATATTTTCTTTATATTTTGCAACTTCCAAAACAAACTTACTTGATAATTAGCAGGTAAGAACTTTGCCCTCAATTTTTTCACCATATGATCCCATGATTTTATTTTGTCTTCAACCCTTTCTTTGTTTATTAGTCTACAAATTTCCCCACCATAAAGATGCATGTCCTCAATTTTATGCAAGCATATTTCACCTTCTTATCTTCATCAATACCTTCATAATCAAAGTACTTCTCCATCTCCATGATCTAATCATTTAGTTCATTTGTATCCAACTTTCCATGATAATCAGGTGGATTGAAATGTGGTCATGCATTAACTATAGTTAGGGATTTTATAAACCTATCATCTCCTTGTTCAATTTTCTCTTCGCCTCCTTCATCTAATTATTTATTTATTTCTTCTTCTTCATCACTTACATCCTCAATATTTTGACCTCTTCTCTGGGCTATTTCAACAACATCTAATATAGCTACAATATGTCTCAACATATCCAACACTACTAGATCTGCATCTCTCCTTTCACCTCTATAATTTCCTCTTTGAGCCATCTCCACACAAGTCTTCTTCAATTGTGAGTTAGGTCCTCACTTTTCCACCCCACAACCAATAAACTCAAGATTTTGCAAGCTCAGGAACCATGATCCACCACAACAGAATCGAGAACTTGCTCTGATACCACTAGGTGCAGACAAGGACATAGGGAGCTCAAAGATATTTGTCCAATCCTTGCAGTAAGGGTCACATAGTGGAAAAAACAACTAAAACAATAATAAGAAATAGAGAGTGAGCAAGATCATTGGTTCACATTATTCCAGATTCAAGAAATTAAATCAAATTGGCTAGCAACATGAGGGGCTTATATTCAAGGCATACATGCCTGATTACAGATTGAATTTAGAGAAAAAATAAAATGGTAACCTTATATAGATTATCTATCTTCATTCTCTATATCCTTACCTCTCTAAGGATCAATTACATCAGTTTATAAAGCCTTCACAAGCATTAGATTGGCTTGGAAAAGATTACATTCTCCAAGAATAGGAAAATGTATTACATTATAGTTCAGGACCTAAAAATTATAAGAATATATCATAAATAAATAGAAATGAAAAGAAAACCCACAAGTCAGATGACCATGCACACAAGATCATTGAGATATGTGCCATAAAGCTTCATTGATCGAGAAAATCCTTCGCGAGGTTGGAAAATACAAACTGGCCATGAAATGGAAGAGCATAAATGTCCCACTAGAAATTTAATAAATATCTCATGCAAAGAAACCAATCAAGATTCAATCCTAAGTGAAGGTAAAACATGATGCTAGGAACTGTAATGCCCTACTAGGGAGCCCAAGAGGAATTAACCTAAACATGATACTATGTTTGCATATATTTTTTTTTAAGTTTACAAACAAGAACATACACCAAAGTGAAAGCAATTACCATTTACTCACATGAACACATACAAGCATAGATTAAAAAACTCAAGGGTTCCATGATGTATAATTACGTAAGACTAAACTCAATGAGATAACCACAACAAAAGATTACTCATCGATAAAATAGATTACATAAATACATCAAAGATATAATTACAAGATTACAACTGATACCCTCATGTATACATCAAACCTACATCCTCTGTACATGTCGCAGGGTATGTGGTAATTATTTAATTACAATAAGATTACAGCTATCCAAAGTCAAGTATCACATGCGATATGATAAATAAATGTACAATAAAGAATGACAAGATTAAAACCTCCACCAGAGTAAGATAAGTACAACCAAACCAGGGTACATCCAGCACTGGCACACAAAGGTGAAATCTCAAATGGTAAAGAATCACTACCACATGTCCGTGTGGAACTGTAGTAGCCCACCCCACCATGTTGAGGACATAACAAGAAAACCCCACTCGGATATCAAACCAAAATAAAGGATCATCTAAGAAAGGGAATCCTGAAAGCTCACTAACTCAAAGTGTACAAATCAAGCTATGAGGTATGACTCACTAAACTAGAGGAAACCAACACACATAGGAAACCTAGACTATGTATAGGAAGGTGTCATCATATACATCTGACTCTTAAGTTTTGTCATAGCAGTCTCTCTGGACCCCGGCACTTAAGTGACCATATACGGTATCAATGACTTCTCATACAGACAAAGTCATTAACTATGCCAGACTCACACCTCGCAAGGCAGAAAGCATCTTATCAACACTCCATCTGATCCTATACAAGTGCTTAAGCACGTGGGAGGCCCTTATCTTATTAATTCTTTTTAAGTCTCTCAATGTGTTTAATGTTGTCACTGGATTAAGAAACTTGCAATAGCTGGTCCTGGCAGCCACTTGTGGGCCCCGACACATTAGTGTAAGCCACCCCCTACTACACATCTAGATAACCTACCCTAGGCTCACTGATCACACATACTGATCTAGAAGTGGTACAAATCATAAAATACCAAAATCCAGTTCCTCTCAACATCAGGAACAATCACATATAAGCACAACTCATAGTACACAAAACACAACAACTGAACCAGGTTAAGGGTTGGGTTTCAAAGGCTCAAATCAGAATCATAATCAGGATGCAACACAAAAAACACATCTCAAAGCCTCTGGAATTTCCTAGGGAAAAACCAAAACCCTGAACCCATAATCATAAAGAATAATCCAATTCACAATCAGATAGATAACACTCACACTTAATAGACATTTCCTAAGAATATCCTGACGCAATGTAACTAACATGAGTAGTTCAAAATTTGATTCAATAATGAATTCTAGAAGCCACTCTCTAGATTATATCCATAATCAGAAATTCAATAATAACTATACAATGGGCATTAGATTTTCCACATTTAAATCATTGCAAATACTATTATGCTCTAAAATTAATTTACAAGAAAATCCTAATTAAATTAATTCAAAAGGAAAATCACGACAATTAACGTATTTAATCCTATCCTTAACTATTAACCATTAACACTTAATAAAATTAATTTTTAAATGTTAATAATTAATATTAATAAGATATTATTATTCAAATTTCAATCGAATTAAATAGACAAAATTTAATTAATTACATAATATGCAATTTGCAATTTTTTTTAAAACAAACTAAATAATAGAATTATTAGTTTAAATTTAAAGCAAATAAAAAATAATTAAAATAAACCTAATTAACAAAATTTAATAATTTAAATTAATTACAAATTTAAATTTAAATTAACTAGAAAACAAAATTTAACAAATTAAAATCTAATTTTTTTTTT